>DVZL01000514.1:0-22584 GCA_018236625.1 Lasaia peninsularis
AGGAATAGGTAAGGCGGTGGATCTCTACCCGGGCGAGTTGCTGCACAGCACTCTACCACCTAGTTAATGTCACGGTGCTGGTGACTATAGACCCTGTGCTCGACTCTTACGAGCTGCCTGGGTGGAAGGCAGTTGACCTATTCTACAACGGAACCCGGACCAACACGGGGTAAATGTGCAAGTCTACCGCTTACCCTACCGTCCGGATCGGAACACGACAGTGTTATTATGGCAGGAATAGGTAGGGCGGTGGATCCCAATGGTGGAGTTGCTGCACAGCACTTTACCGACAGTGGTGTTGTTGGTACAGAGGAACCAGATAATTTAAAATATCTCCAATGTACCTAAGAATTTATTCTTTGTTATTTGTTATATTTTGTGTAAATAATAAATTATACCTATTACATTTCTACAAAGGCGAAACCTAAATAGGGGGTTCAATATAATTCCTACCAACCCACGAACCAGTATTAAATAATAAAAATAAATGTACTGAAACCTCATACCTTGATGAATTTTCCACTTTATGGTGAACACCCACTACAGTGAAAAGGCCAAGCTTTTAGGGTTCGGTAAACAAAGTGAAAAAACGGTACCCTATTACTAAGATTCCGCTTTCAGCCTGTCTGTTACCAAGCTGTATCACATGAATTGCTAATCGACCCGACCGATAGATTTCGCTGTCCATGTTTAGATCGCAGTAAAAACGACAAGTAGTCGTTCGATATATTCTCAGAATATCCAGTTACATAATCATTTCAGAACAAACATTAACAATAAAGAACGTACGGAACCGTTCATATGCGGGAGTTTGACTTGCACGTAGCCGGTTATTTTATTAATACTGGTTGAAATATCACTGAAAGGATTTTGGATTGCTTTACAAATAAGCCACAGAACTGGATGAGTTAAGTAAATACTAAAATTGTAATGAAAATCGTTGTCTGGGAAAATATGCGTATTTCTATATTTACTTAAAGATACTATAAAATAACAATCAAACCATTTCTATTCTTAAGATATTTCAATAAAAACAACGGAATACGTCACCGGAATGCTTCCAAATGTTTGCATTGCTTATGTAATTGTGTGAGTAGCTATTGTATTTTTAGGGTTCCGTACGTAAAGGGTAAAACCTGAACTCTACACAGAAATTACTTTATGTTATTTTTTTTTAAGATGACGACAGTAATTTGTAACTACGTCCCCGGAAAATGTTATTTATGAGATCGCATAAGTAAGCCGAGAGTTACTTTGATATTTCTGTAATTGGGTCATGCGTAGGTTTTATGTGTCGGTACTCGGTACGGTCTTAACAGGAAATCTGGAATATCTTCAATATTTTTTACATTTTTACTATTCTTCAGTTTTATGAATGATGATATGAATAAACTAAAAAAGTGCATATGTAGGTAATATTTTTTTTAAATTATCCCGTTACATTCAAATTAAGAATAATTTCAATAGTTTATATAGAAATAAAAACCGATAAAATATTTGAATAAAAAGCACGTTAAATTTAGGTTTTATTTCATTTTGATTTTTTCTATTTAATTGTATTTTAATGTGTTATTTTTTTTAAAGAAATTAATTTTATTTACCTACTAGAATGATTTTATTAACTAATTGTAGACATTGATAAGAAGTGAAAATAATAAAAGCCTTTTAATTTAATTTTTTATTTTACTATCCCGTAAGTAATATTTAAAAGTCTCGTTTGTCAAAATTGTCAAAAGTTTTTTATTTTATATAATTTGACCAGCTATGTCCATTTTTGACTGGTTAACACTTTTAACTGCAGCATACAATATCGCATTCACTCAATTTGCATTTCCGAAATAGATTAGGATACATTTGAAATGCAGTGGAACGTGTCATGAATGTTGAGATTATGTATCCATTTCTGGCATACGAAAATGAGAATTATAATGTTGGTAGTAGTTCTGCTGGACGTAAACTAAATCTGTTTAAGTTAAATAAGTAATTAAAAGAGTGAGACAAAAGATTTCTAGTGCTGTCAAATTTTAGGTTTGGATATTATACTCCCAACAACGATCTTTCCGCTGTAGCTCGCTGCTATAACAATTTTTTTTTAAAAGAAATAATTAAGTAAATATTAAACGATAATGACCTACCCAATTCGACCAACAGATGTCGCTATCCACATTTAGATCGCAGCAAAGACGACGAGTAGCCGCTCGATACATTCTTTTTTTATGGGATAAAAAAGTGAAAAAGCACACGGGTCTCCTGATGGTAAGAGAGAACCGAGGCCTACAGATACCATAGATATTGTAGGTAGATGCGTCGCTGTCCTGTGGCCAGTGTGTTAGAACTCATGTGTAAGTCTACCGACTACTCCACCCTTCAAATTGGAACATAAAAATGTCATTATGGCGGCAGGAATAGGTAAGGCGGTGGATACTTTTGTATTGAAAATCTAGGTGTAAAACGTGCTATTTCTGTCATTTTTAGAAAATTCGGTGGGGAACCATCCCAGCCTCAGGTTGGCAACGCACCATTTCCACCTTTGGTGTCTATATACGCCTATAGAGGCGTCGTGTATTTCTTACCATCAGGAAATCCGTCTGCTTGTTTGCCTTCCATTATCATAAAAAAAAAAACTCTTAGCGCGATTTCGACTCACATTTGGCCGGTTTTTTATTTACGATATGCGGCAGGTATTGTAATTGAATACAAACCTTTTGATCTCTTTTGAAATCAGTTGACAAGTGTGATTGAAAAATAAAGCTTTTATTCGACGCAGAACACTTTGAGCCGGCGACAAAGCTTTGATACAGGCGATATACGCCGGATAGAAAAATCTGGTTTATTGCAATGACAGTTTTGCCCGCAAGCCAAACAAACATACAATTAAGTATACATAGGATTGGTAGAATAGAGCCTCAAAACAGACGGTTTTTGGGACGAAATAAATAAAATAAATAAATATTACAGGACAATTTACACAAATTGATCTAACTCCAAAGTAAGCAAATTATATAATTTTGTTATTTAGGTTATGCGTGTACGCTAGCTACTCGGCCAACGCCTATTACCTACTCTATTCTCTTCCTGGTCCAATCACTTTATTTTCGAAGTTTCCAAGAAATAATTATTTAGATTTGTTATTATTTGTTACTTGGTTACCTGTAAGAAATCTCTTTAAGAAATAAGCTCGCCTTTTGTATATTATGTATTATGTGCTATTGTCTTTTTATTTCTTGATTGGTTGTGCCCGCGACTTCGTCTGCTTTTGAATTTAACTAAATACAAGTAGCCCAATCTACTTCTTATTACATCAGCTCTTTGCTAATGAAAGTCTCGTTAAAATCGGTCCAGCCGTTTTAGAGATTAGCGTTAACAAATAGACAAAAATCTAAAAAATATTATTTTGGTGTATTTTGGTGTACCTTGTAAACGTACATACGCATTTAGCAAAAAGCGGTTATTTTAATATTACATACGAACACTCCAATTTTATTTGTGTAGATATTTGTTTGTCAATAAAGTGTTAAATAAATAAATTGATAATAAAGAAACTCATCTACTATCTAATTCTCTTTACTGGATTATTTTTGTTATTTTTCATGGAATAAGCAAAAACAGCTCTTCTGATGGTTAAAGATCGCTTTGGCCTATACACACCACATTCGCTTAATGTCGTTGTTTTATGGCCAGGGTGTTAGGCCTAATGTTCACGTCTACCAGCTATCTTACCCTCCGACCGGAACACGACAATAATGATGGTGACGAGAATAGATTTTTAGGTCTAATATGCGAGTTGTATGATTTATTAAATCAATTAGCCATATACAGAATCGGATAGCTTTCATATCGGGACGTGACGGAATTTTTCATCAGAGCCCAATCCATCCTAATGAACCTTTTAAATCACATTCTCTACAAGAAAGAAATTCCTCACCAGTGGAGACTGTATGTAATTACGCCGCTCTAAAAGGAATACAAATATTTTGAAACGTAACTTTAAACAGGGACTATAACAAAATAAACAACATTTATACATATAATTGTAACTGATCGCTGTCTGTACATGGAAATTAAAAAAAAACATAGTGGACGGGCTTTATACATATATGCAAGAGAACCCAAAACAATTAACAAATGTTAGTAAGTTTATAAAAATTATAGGTATCGTGGGCGGGGCGGTATGAAGTTCGCCGGGATAGCTAGTGTAAATTATTATTATTATTGGACAATATGTTGGCATTAAATTTAAAATAGTCACGAGTCGTCATAAAGCCATGTTTAAAGTCTTGGGTAAAGCGGTGGCATCTTTACCTAAGCTCATCGACTGAGATTTGGCGACATTGAGTAAATACATGAACATAATACACTAATTTCTAAATGAATACTTCACGTGTACACTTTAACTGAACAAAATTATACAAAAAGTTACCAACATTGACTAATTTTAATCAATATTTAGGTACATGACATTCTTATTAATTACTAGCGACCCGCCCCGGCTTCGCACGGGTGGACATTTAACGGCAACCTGCTTTATAGATGTGCACCCCCTCTGCGGTTTTGTCGTGCGAGTCTTGCGACACATATCGGCCGGGCGGCGGCCATCATTCATTTTAATACCAATTACAATTTTAAATTCGATATATTTTTTGAATGGATTGTCCGATAGGAATAAAATAAAAAGTAATTTATAGCTATTGAAACAATCTTGCTCAATAAATAGTTTATTTGGATAAGGACTGGTATTTGACGATAACATAGCCTAATAATTTTAATTACTTTTATTCTATGGAAAAGTGGTTATAATGGCTAAAATATAAATGTTTAGTTTATACTTTCGCGGACTTTTTTGTAGGAATTATTGAGTTCTACAACTTTTCCATAGAAGTCAACCATACATCTCTAACCATTTAGGCAGCGTTCGCAAGAATCGTTAACGAACGGCAGTTTTTTCGTCGCCTTACTCCACAATTTTTACTACCACGAAAAATGCTATCTATTTTCCGGGATAAAATATAGCCTATACGGATTTGGAAGAACCCCTCTAAGTAATGGTAAAAGAAATTTCGAAGTCGGTTCAGTAGTTTTTGAGCCTATTCAATACAAACATACAAAAATACAAAAATTCAAAAATACAAAGGTTTCCTCTTTATAATATTATTATAGGTAAAAGAAATTTTTAGATTGCGCCTCTTGTTTATCAGATAGGTTGTTATTATTCCTCTTGTATCACTCTATCTGGTAAAAAAACCGCATCGAAATCCGTTGGGTAGTTTTAAAGACCTAAGTGTACATAGAGAAAGACAGGAATGATTAATACAGATCACATATTATAATTTTAATGTAATCAAACTGCAAAATGACATCTTCAATTAAATTATGAACAAAAAATTAAGTAACAAAAAATTTAAACAACATTTTTCGTTTATGTTTAAAAAAATGCTAAATATTTAAATGCTTGAAAGAACTTCAATTTAATTGAATGTAATATCTCGTGTGTGGAAAATATGTATTAAGATTTGTATTGTGACATTAATTTATGTGAATTTCAAATAATTTTTTTTGTACTTTCCAAATTATTGTTTTTTTTTATTTATGTACCTTTAATAACATACTAACTAATAATAATTTGTCTGTAATCTGTCTGATGGCTAAAGTGAAATTTTAAAATAAAAATAGTAAACATTGTGGAATAGTAAAAGTTTGGGTTATAAAGGAAAAAAGTCCATACACAATTGAATTCCACCAAGTGCCGACGATGAAAAATATAAATTGTATTGCCATAAAATTGTAGGTATAGGAAATGTATGTAGTTTTAAGTATTCTTCTACATATAAATCCGGACATGTACAGGAAAAAAACCTACACAGTAATTATTTTTCATTAAAAAATTAAATCCAATTCATTTCAATTCGTCGTATACAAGGATCGAAGAACGTTCCAGAAGTTCCAACTTAGCAAGTTTGAGGGAACTAGAATTATTTGTTGAATGAAGTTTGCGCGCTTAGTGCTTAGATCTTATATCTTACCTTAATGAGTTAGGTACATGCTTAATTAAGTTATATTGTACTGATAAACACGTGTTTCTTGCGTTAATTTAGTTTAATTAATAAGGTATTTCAGAAAAATGAGCTATAAAGTCATGTATACAGGGTGATACAATACTTAGAATTAAAGTCACTTAACTTAAAATGTATGTAATACTCGATTTTACCATTTTTCACTATAAATCCCCCCGTGTTGGTTGATGGTAGATTGCTGTGCAGCAAATTGTCCGGGTAGAGATCCACCACCCTACTTATTCCTGCCGCCATAACGACATTGTCGTGTTCCAGTTTACAGGGTAGGGTAGCAGATAGACTTGCACATCAAGCCTATCACTCCGGCCACAGGTCTGTGATGCACATTCACCATCTATGGTGTCTATAGGCCATAATTATCTCTTACCATCAACAGAGCCGTGTGCTTGTTCGCTGTCTTATCCCATAAAAAAGATATATATGTATAAACTTACATCGTAATTGAGTACTCAAAAGGCTAATTCACAGATTTTGGTTTAAACCGATTGTTTGCGAAATACGAAGGAGATATATATTCAATACTATAATTTTTAGAAACTTTCTTGCTCATTTATCACAAATTGCATATTTTGAAATCGATCACTTTAATTCTAAACGTGCCATGTATTACGTGACAATTCACACCATGATACTCAGTCAGAATTTTTTTCTGTTTTTAACTTGAAAATAATTAAATTAAATTAAAATACAAAAAATAGTCCGATACAAAAAACTGTTTTTATTTTTTAAAAATTCGTGCCCAATTCTGACTCGCACTTGGCCAGTTCTATTTTATTACGTAACACGCAATGCTTGTGCTAAAAACTACTCAGTTATTAAGTTAATTTAGTTGTTAGTTAGATAGTAATTTATTATCACTTTGTTAAAAACTATTTTGTTCAAGGCATAATAAATTTTAATATAATTTAGAGACCTTTTGAAAACTAGGGCAAGAATGAAAGAATTTGTAAAAGGAAACACATATTGAATGCGAACTGATCGTTTTATAGATTTCCCCCGGATAAAAATCCCGACATTTTGACTTCCAAAATACCAAGAATTCGGATTCTAAATTCGAAGTCTCAATGTAAACCAGACTCTATAGTGTTGCCATTCTTTCCTCCGCACCAGTTAAATCACACTGCTATCTGCGACGTAGGGTACGAATTTATTACCATGAATAATGTAAGATTGGAGCGACAGAAGAAAACTTATTATTTTCTCCGAGGAGAATTCTGTTTTCGCTGACAGTACACGACGTGAAGCTTGTAAAATCGAGCTTCTACTTAGGTAAAAAGCTTAGTAGATAGGTTACGACGTCCTATATTACGGATAAACGCTAACTTTGCGCATTTTCGCTAAAATAAAAAACAAGTAAAAATCGCCCGAGTGAGAAACTCTTCACGAAAGGTTCCGTATCTTGTACATTATCTATATAAACAGCAAAACTTTACCTGTTAAATATATTTGTAGTAGTATATATAACTCTTTGATTGCGCGATTTGTTTTAAACAACGCCATCTATTTATATGAATCTAAATTATAAATATTCATTATTTCTCCAACCGCGATCTAAGTATGCATAGTAACTTTTTTTATCGGGAAACCATTGAACAAAAATTCTTATGAGAGCCACTTTAAACCCCCTTTAAGCCCCCTATTGAGATAGAAGCTAGACCGATTATAGAGTCTTAGGAATAAGGAACTGTTTTTTTCTACCTAGATTCGGAACCCTTCAAAAAGCTTAGCGCCTACTATAATGAACATATCATGGAATTTTGAACGCCAGTTTTTGATTAATATAGTTGAATTTGAGTATGTGTAGATTTATGCATAATATGTGTCTGTATGTTTGTCTGTGTGTACACGAAATTATTACCATGAAATATGTAATAGAAGTGACAGAAGAAACGTTGTTTTTCCCGACAAGAATTTTATTTTTGCTAACGGTACAGTGCCTGCAACTTGTGAAGTCGAGTTTTTACATAGACGAAGAGCTAAGTATCGTAAAAAAATACCTTGCACAATACTCTAAAAGTATTCTAAGAACTCATATATTAACAACTGACAACACAGATATAGAATGCAAATGAAGATGAATGTAGGTATCCGGGGTGATCTAGGTTGACGTTTCACGACCAAACAGCTCGCGTATTATCCTAGGGTGGTTGGTGTCAAGAGTCGCCAATACCGAGGTGTATGAATAAATAGAATGATGAATGTGAAGAAAGCTAGGCAGGTATAGGGATCGTGACATTTGGCACTCGATACTCTCTGTTGTTGTTCTTGTTTTTGCAATTTGAAAATTTGCATTTCATTTAAAATAGGTGAAACAAACTATTACAATTAAGACCACAGATGTACCCTATTTATCCAGCAAATTAAGTTTATTTTTGCAACTATTAAAATCTTCACCAGCTCTTGGGCTATAAATGCGACTCTTGCAGAATTTGGATTCTCGAGAGCTACACCGCGTAGAATCATGGATAATGTTAGATATTTTATAGATCGGTGTGATAAAGAATGTCACTTGAATTTATATGATCAGAATGTTGAAGAATGTCTGTATTTTTGAAATTTTACAAGGATGTGACTTTTTTGAACAGATACATATATTTTGAACAGGTTTTGATGACGCATTATTTAAGGCAACATGTTGTAATAAAATACTGTTTGACATATCGCATTCCAACAAATTCATTCTAAAATGGAACACCGGATCGGAACGCGGCCACTCATTGAGCCTTACTCACTGATATGACGACTGACTTGTTTGACTGACATTACATCTTGGACGTAATATTCTCAGCTAATCGTGGGTTCATAATAGTATTGGTACCCTTTGAGGATACGTGTGAATTTTTTTTTTTTTTATTCTTTTATTTATTGAGGCCTTTCAACAGTGAAGAAAGTCGATGCCGGCCTCATAGGGAAACACGTTACTTTTTAATCCCTAATACTCATATACTCCTTTATAAATGAATATACACTTTTTGCAGTTTCAGACATTGGTTCCATTAAAATAAGATTAATTTGTATGTTGTCAAAAATTTTGTCTATGCTATATTTTTTTCTTAGTTCTATTGTCTGGCTACACTCCATTAAAATATGAATGATATCTTCAGTTTTGTTACACTGCTCACAAAAAGGAGAAGCTTTTCTTCCTATAAGAGAGTAAAAATTATTTAACGGGATGTGTCCAGACCTAATTCTTAATGCTGATGTAAGTATTTCCCTTGTGAAACCGGCATTAACAAACCATGGCTTACGTGGAGGACGTGGCTGAGCGATCTTATACCAAATACCTTTTGATAATGAATTTCGCTGAAAAATATTATCCCATAAACTAAAACAGATTCTTCTAACCTTAAACAGCACTTCTGAAGGAGTAGGCTTACAATCGACCATGATTCCATCTGTGATAGCCTCCCGGGCTAATCGGTCAGCCACCTCGTTCCCACTAATGCCTATATGAGATGGGATCCATTGAAAAACTACTCTTATATTTAGACTTACATAATTACATAATAGTTTTAATATCTGATACGCTGTAGGCATCCCTTGACCTGCTTTAACACATCGAATGAGGTGTTGGAGTGCACTCCTTGAATCTGTTAAAATTATTATATCCCTTACTTGCTTAGAAATAGAATTTATATATGATAATGCTTCAAGAATAGCAAATAGCTCTGCATGCATAATGCACAATTGCCCACGTAATTTTAATTTTACTGAACAATTATTCTGCGGATCAAAGAATGCAGCTCCAACGCCATTCACGTCTTTGGAGCCATCAGTAAAAATTTTGTAATGATTTGGATATCTTGAATCTAAATATGTGGAAACAAGTTTATACAAGCATGGTACAGATACATTTCGTTTAGGAACATTAATATTATCAATCTCCAACCTAACACAAGATTGTACATCTATTGAAGATACCCAAGTGTCTAATTTGAACATCTCTAATATATCTGAACTGTGCATATCTTCATCTTTCAAATCATTATGTATCTTAGTTAAGACCGGCTTAACCTTATTATGCCAATAACTTTCCTGACAAAATGAAGTTAATTTTTGTATAAGATCTACAGTTTCTGTAGAAGATGTAGCAGCCTTAAGCCAAAATCTACCAGCTAACCAATATCTTCGAACTTCAAGCGGTGGTAAACACAATTCACTCTCCATAACATGTATTGGAGTAGTTCTTATAAAGCCGCCGCATATTCGTAAAGATTTATTTTGAAGTAAATTTAATTTTCTTTGATGGATCTTAGCACAAGAACTATACAAAAAACTACCATAGTCTACTCGACTTCTCACAAGCGAAATATACAATTTGCGCATATGTTTTTGGTGTATTCCCCAAGACCTCCCAGTTAAAACTTTTAATATATTTATATATTTATACGCTTTCTCACATATTTTTTTAATATGAATTCCCCATAACAATTTAACATCCAAGCTCAAACCAAGATACTTAACATTTTGTACCTTATCTAAAACATTTCCATTTATACTTAAATTAAAGTCAATATTTTTCCTAGATCTATTAAACAAACATACACTAGTTTTTGACTCTGATATGCATAGTCCAATATTATCTAATAACTTAACCAACATATTAAGAGCAACACTTAAATCTTCAACTGTTTGGTTTATATTATTGGTAACAGTTTTGTATAGTAGAAAATCATCTGCGTACTGCAAAATCGAAACATTGTGTATATTTTTACAAATCGCGATAGTAGAAATATTAAATAAAATTGGAGAAAGTGGATCCCCTTGACTTAGTCCAGCTATAGCACTTCTACTATTGTATGTTTAAAAAATAGAAAATATGAACTTTCTACTTTACCACATTGCTCGCAACTTCGTTCACGATTTTATCGAAAAGTCTTTTTTTTTGGCATTAATATTTAGGCCTTTTGGTCGACTAGACCCAAAAGGCCATTGCAGGGAAACTAACACGGGCTGATCCTTGTTTTGTTATTATTTATTTTGGTGGTAGAGTGATATGTCATTCCCCAGGGTAGGGACCCACCGCCTTACGTATTCCTGCCGCCATTATAACCTTTTTTTTTCATGATATTGGAAGACAAACAAGCAGACGGATTTGCTGATGGTAAGAAATACGCGTCGCCTATAGACACCAAAGGTGGAAATGGTGTGTTGCCAACCTGAGGCTGGAATGATAAACCTCTGGCCTGAATACGTTTACCGGCTATCAAATCAAATACGTGTACCCTCCAAACCAGAACACGACAATAATGAGCACTGACGCTATTGTGGCAGGAATAGGTAAGGCGGTGGTGCCTATCCAGGCGAGTCGTTGCAATACCACCTAGTCAATGTCTCGGTGTTGGTGACAATAAACCCTGTGCTCGCCTCTTACAAACTGCTTGGGTGGAAGGCAGTTGGCCTATTCTACAACGGAACCCGGACCAACACGAGGTATGGATTTAAGTGTAGCCGGTGGACTTGCACACCAAGTTTAGTACCCTGGTCGCAGGACAGCAACGCACCTTAAACATCTATAGTGTTTATAGGCCATAGATTTATTACCCGAATATTCTTACCATCTCTTGGCGCTTGTTCGCTCTCTTCACATAAAAGAAATCGGCCAAGTTCAAGTCGAACTCGCGAAGTACAGATACCATTTGTAGACATTGCAAAAAAATCGCATTAGTGGTACGGAGATACCCTTCTTATACATGTTTTTTTTCTATTTTAAGTATTTTAACAGTCCAGTTATTTCTATTCATGAGGTACATACTGGTGACAGACAAAAAGACGGACAGCGGAGTCTTAGTAATAGAGTTCCGATTTTCCCTTTGAGTACGGAACTTTAAAATTCACATCAAAATATTGTATTTCTTAAATACAAATCAATTCCCAACGCAATCTCACTGCTTCTTGTCTCGTTACGTTCCCTCTAGGGTCATAAAGTCAACAACTTGTAAACAATGTTACGAATTTATCAGGTTGTTTTTATTCCAAGGTATTTGTAGACTCTTTACAATATACTTCGGATCGCAAACATTACCATTATTGATCCATCATCTATGACAATTTAAGTTTTAGCTATCATGGTTCATGAGATTCATCTTGGTGACAGACAGGTAACGGGGTTTCAGTAATAGGGTTCCAATTTTAATTCACGGTACCCTAAAAATCACATAAAACATATACTGTAAATACAAATCCAAATAAATCCCAACACAAACCCACTGTTTCTTGTCTCGTTATGTTCCCTCTAGGGTCATAAAGTCAACAACTTGTAAACAATGTTACAAATTTATTTGGTTGTTTTTATTCCAAGGTATTTGCGAGCCGTTTGCGATGTAGTTCGGGTCGCAAACATTGCTAATTGACCACGGACATGTTTATCGGATATTTATTTCGGTCTCAACTATCACACATATACGATATATCGAATTGTTATTTTGTCAGTAATTTTCATGCAATTTTGAGGTTTTGAATATAAATTCTTTTGTTTGTTAGGTCGGTGAATCATATTGTGAACATGTGAATCTTCGCGGATGTTCGTAGGCGGCGGTGATCATTTACCATCATGTGACCGACTTTTCCATGTAGCGCATTTTTTTATTAAATTGTTTATTTAGTTTTTTTTTGTTTGTTTGGGTCAAATTTAGTTGGATATTAAATGAAAGGGCTTGATTGGTAGAATAGTTCATAAAAAATGAAATAATTTAGAAACCTAAGTTGAAGAAGTTTATTTACAAATTAAAGAAAAGAGCTTTTTTAACTTAGAATCGGGATCAAAGTATGGGTCTCATGTAATAGTGAAACATTAAATGAACTTAATAGATTGAGAAGTATAAACCAACAACAAAACTAAAAACTTGAAAATAAACTATACAAGAAATATGTTAAACGGTTTTATTACTATAAAAATGATGTAAGTTGTGTACTAAAAGCTAAAAAATAATTAGGAAAGTCCTAGTTGCTGGGGTATTGTTTAGACATATAATAAAACTAGCATCGGCCTGCGGCTTCGCCCGCGTTAATTATCAAAGAGTATTTTTTTTCCAACTTATAATGCTTATTGCGTAAAAACAAACCCTTTTTTCAGTGTACTCGGTTAATAAGTAGCCTATGTGTTATTCTGATTTATAAGCTATCTTACTGTTAAGTTTCATCCAAATACGTAGTAGTTTTTGCGTGAAGGAGTAACAAATAAACAAACAAATATACAAACTCGCATTTATAGTATATATAAGTTTGTTGGGCGTAGCGTATCTAAAGTGAATATTAGGATGGAAATTTGACGTGCTAAACGATTTTATCATTTGTGTGATCAATATCCCAGATTGATGAGAAAATTGATGTGATCTGGTTGCTAGTACTTACCGAATATTGATTTAGATTTTAGTACATAACCTATATAGTTTTTATCGCAATAAACATATTTTTTTATAAAATTTATACTCGCCATTGTCGTGTTTCGTTTTTGGAGAGTGTGATGTTTCGTCTCCTTATGAAAATACATTAGAAAAATGTATTTACGCTCTTTCTACCCCACATAGAATTTGGAGTGAAGATACGTACTCGTATGTGAAAAACGTAAGTACGCAAAGCCGCGAGCATAATATTTTACACAAATACTAAATTAATAATCAACATGGAGGAAGCTAGGCAAGTTTGCGGAGATCGGGACACTTGGCACTCGATAACCTCTGCCTACCCCGCAAGTGACCTAGCGTGAAGGTATGTATGTATGAATAGAATCAAACACATTGTTTATAGTCAATAAACAATGTTTGCGGTCCGAATGGTCTTGTTAGAGATGTTAGAGATCCGCAAATACCGTAGAATGAAAACAAACTAATAAATTCTTAACACTGTTTACAAGTTGTTACCTTTATGACCCTGAGGGGACATAACAAGACAAGAGTGGGGCTATTTATTGACGGATTTTGATTTTGATTTACTATTTACTGATTGTCTCTGTGGTTGAGGGTAGCCGGTGTCTGACTTGACACATGGGGTCCCGGGTTCAACTCGGGCTCAAATTTATTCAGTTTATCTGAAAAAAATAACCTTGCCTGAGATTGGGTTTGTGCCTGTCACATCATAGGACCTAATTTTGTCGGCTGATTGTGAGTGTATATGTATATCTACCTACCACTTCAGGAATATGGGCGTGAAGATAATACTTAAATTTTATTTTACTTAAATCATTTCTTCTCCCCCATTCGCCTCGTTGATCGGTAGGTTAGCGTATACGCCTAACGCCACCGACCAACAGCGAGGCTCGATTCCCAACGGGGACAGGAAATTGTGTGATGAACATATATGTTTGTAATTCTGGGTCTGGGAGTTCATTAAATCTAGTACTTTTAACGAGCGATTCTTATATCAAAGATCTCTCTTTCGATCTCGATTTTATTGAAATTTTGTATTTCGGGGGTAATGGGGGCGATAAATCGATTTAGCTTGGTTCTATTTTCAAAAAATGCCATTTGAATCGTGTTTTCATTGAATAATACCCCATATAGAATCATTAGAAAACAAAGCTAAATTTCGCCACCATTTACGAATTTATAATATTGTTTTTTTGATTGATTGATTGTTTTAATTTTTCTCTTTTTTATTATAAAAATTTCATCAGTAAGTAATTTGCATAGTTATAAGTAAATATCATTCCAAAAAAACATGATGTACAAAAAAAGCTCGGTCACCCAGATATTTATTCTAATATGTATTTAAGTATTTCTCTGTATTAGTATCACTGTCTAACACCCATAACACAAGCATAATATAATTTGCTAACTTTGGGGTTGGAACAGTTTATGTAATTTGTCTAGATATATTTATTTGTTTATATATTTACTGCCAACATTGGTCTGAGATATCGAGGAATGGAAGTCCGAAGCGCAAACTACTAGACCATCGAGGTTCCCAGTAACGTAACCGTAATACTGATTATGCATATCATATAAATTATGAACATAGTGACCTCATTTCTAGTAAAGGTCTTTGGTTAGATTGACATTCCTTGTGCAGAAATAGTTTGCTTATAACTTCGTGCCCAAAAGGAAAGGTTTAAGGCTTGTAATCTGAAATAGGTATTAAAACAAATACCGTCACGCCCATATCCTTGAAAGGGTAGACAGAGGTACATACACCTACGGTTAGCCAACGATATTAGTAGGGATGGCGATTCTGTCCGAAAAAGATCGATTTTTAAATCGATTTGCATCGTAACATGAAGAATCGATTCACAAAAAATTTGTAATGACATTGTAATTATAAATCAAATTTTAATAAAAACAAAATAAATTTTATAATTAATGATTACTCATCGGTAGATATCATCAGGGAATATTATAATATTAAAATATTAAAAATATTAAATATTACTGGACAAATCACACAAATTGATCTAATCTCAAAGTAAGCAAATTATATGCTTGTATTATGGGTGTTAGTCAACGATACTAATACATAGAAATACTTAAGTAGATACCAGAATAAATTTAATAAACACCCAGGAAATACAAACATCTATGTTCATCACACAAATGTCTGTCCCTGTCGGGGATCGAACCCGAGCCTCGTGGATAGTCGATGCGGTTAGGCATGTACGATAGCCACTCGGCCAACGAGGCGGCAAATAAATAAATAAATAGCAATTATTTTATTTCATACAAAAGTATCAGATCGGCTATAAAATGTCATACAAAGTTAAGAAAATGTAGCATGTAGTTCCTAATACTTAGTATCTTAACAGAAAAAAATCGAATGTCGATTTTCAATCCAATATCGATTCACTGAGTCGATCCAGTGCTATGCATCGATATGAAAATCAATCTTTTTGGGTTCCAAAAATCGATCTCAGATCGCCATCCCTAGATATTAGATCCCGTTATGTGACAGGTGGCAAGACCGTCACCATATCGGGCACAAATCCCTGGTTTTCTGACGATGATTTTCTTCACCGTAAGAGCACTCAAATATGTACTTAAGTTATAAAAACTCATTGGTGCATGATGGGGTTCAAAACTGGACTACCTAGGCCACCAAGGATCAATGAATAAAATGACATTTATTTTAACAATATACATATCTTCTGACCGTCCGTTTTTATAGATAATTGTAAGGAATCCTTCGGATGCGAGTCCAACTCGTACTTGACATATTTTTGTAAGTCTGTTATGCGATATTTCAGAAAATTAGAAACGATTTTAAAATATATTTTTATATCATATTTGACATGGTGCAATAGCTTCAATGGCAGAAATAGTTTTATATGAAACATATTCATATTATGGTTATTATTTTGAAATACGACCAAGCACATGCACAAAAAGAGATTTTTGTGTCGTCAAGGCAAACGACTTTTTTGTTTTGATCATATTTAAAAAAATACTGAACCCAACGTCCTTAAATTTCAAGCATAATCTCATATTGCTCATTTGATATCTCATTGTGATACCCCTAGTATTGCAGTTGTTCGTGGGCGGCGGTAGTCACTTACCATCAGGTAAACCGCTTGCTAGTTTGCCTCCTTTTTCCATAAAAAAAATCTCCAAAGATGTGAGCACTATGCCTACCTCTTTGGATACCTATTTATGCACCCAGATTAGCCGACAAAATTAGATCCCATGGTAATATGATAGGTTAATAAATATATAGGTATTATATAAAGGTAAATTAAAAAGACTACTTCGAGTGCGAGTCCGACTCGCACTTGGCTAGTTTTATAATTTAGAGTTTATACATTTTTGAAATCTGTCTATATTTTGACTTTCACTTACATTAGGTAAATAAGTTTGACTTAGTTTAGGTCCTAGCAAAAGAGTTGACTTAAATATATTGACCTATATAATAAGACCGTCCAAATAAGTTCAAGGACTGTCTCCAACATAGCAGTAAAGGACGTCTACCAGTTTGACAATTTTCCCTCCGACCCTAATAAGGGCTCTTGTTTTTGCGAGGGTAAAAAATGACCTTTCCAAGTAACAGCCAGCTCGTCACGTTTCACGCTCCGATGCTCCTAATCTTTTTAAAAAGACCTCATATAAAATTCAAACTTTTTCGAGGCAAAAATAATTTTATCTTCTTTCTGTATATGCCTAGACTTAGGTCTAGAAATTTAATATTCCTCATACGTACTCCTCTTATGACTTAAGCAACAACTAAGGAAGGATTTTTCAAAATTCAACCCACCAGCGGATGAAATAAAGAATAAAACTGCGTACGATATAGGACAAAATTTAATATTTTTAAACAAGCAATTCTTGTATATATATTTATATCGGCAATTTCAGAAACGACTCGAACGATCATGGGGCAAAAAAAAAATCTAGATAGGTCTAGGTCTTATGAAATTGCGAATCACGTTATCTATGTAACTATATCGGTAGCACTTGTAAAATAGTACGATTCCGGTTTCGTAGACTTACCGTGAGATGACAATTCTTTCAAAAAGGCGAAAGCCAACACACTGAAAAAAAAGAACAGCCGAGTGAAGCTCAGTACCCAGATACCAACGTACTGTAATACGCAAACGTAGCTGTAGGTACAGCTAGTTTACAAATATTACTAAATATTTCCGACAACTCTGCTCCTATAGCAATTCCAAGATGCACGATTGGTGTAATTCCATAAATATTCCGAAAACACCCGCCATTTTGTTTATACAGTTCCATATTTTCACAGAACAAAGTAATTTCACGAAAAAGACAATAAAATCTGGCACATCGTTTTCGTAGTCATTCTCTACGAGTATTGCTACGACGTAGGCGTCTAACGAAACGCGTAATTATTGTAATAAGGAAGCTTTTTGCAACCACGTTATTACAGAACTGCGTATACTGAGTAATTAATAAAATATTAGCTTTATAATTAATAAATCTCGCTCTGGAAATACGCAAAGCGATTTAAGTCTAAAGTAAGGAAATTTTAAGCTTGAGATCGTCCCACCTGTGATGAGCAAGATAATAATAGTAAGTGACAACTTTGACACATAAAGTCAGGAGTTCGATTTCCGAGTTTTGGTTGGTCACCTCTGTGTTGTAATAGTACGTCTGTGACCTGTTAAGACCGTTAGTCGCGTAAGGTCCCGGGTTCAATTCCCAGGTCGGCCAACTTTTCTTAAATGTTTTATGTAATGCTTACTCAGATTATTATAACTATACTTCCCGTCACGAGAAGCAATAAGTTTTGTAAACAAACTTCTTTTACCAAGAAAATATTTTTACTGCGTGTCAATAATAAACTGACCATATTCAATCGAAGTAAAAATATATAAGGGTTATATTATTTCAGTCGAATATTATTTGACAACTATCGTTTGTGCTTCGTGGTACAGGGGCGCGCCGATCTCAGGGAATGTAAAATTTTGGTTCGCTATTTTGAAATAAGCGTCATTCAAGTTTTGAATACGCACGAATATGTTTCATTGCTTTATTAAAATCGTGGATTTTGTTGGTATTATTAATTTTCTTATTTTTTCATTATCATTTTGTTACTGTTATTAGTTTTGTTAATTATTGCCTTAATACGCAGAATCCCAGGTTCAAAACCCAGTCTGTTCGATACTTTTTTTCTTTTTTTATTGAGTTCTTTCTTTTTGTCTTTTTGTGAGAAAACTGTTTCTGGAGGCCCTACAGAAACAAGAAAAACAAAGTAAATTATGTCAAATACAATTTCAAAAAAAAATGTGATGTGCTAAGCAAACACCGAGCAAAGCTCGGTCATCCAGGGACTTTGTTATTATAACGGCAATGGAAATACATCACCAGTGAAAATTTCAACTGTATAGCTATCATAGTTTTGAGATACAGCCTGGTGAAATAAAGATATACGGACAGTGAAGTCTTGGTAACAGTTTTACCCTTCAGGTACGGAACCATATAAAGCAACATTCATTCGAGTTCGTTGTAACTCCTTTTTTTAGTTCAGTTAAAAAGAGCTATTCTTTTTTTATACTAATACTATTTTTTTGTTACAGGTACAATCTTTAAGAAAACTTTAAGCAGCTGAAATACTAAGAAAAAAAATTGATCTTAAGGAAGATCTACACTGCAATAACATTGCTCAATAATTATTTGTTTTGTTAAAAAATATACTAAAATAAAAAAATATAGGTATTTGTTTGAAAGATGTTTTAAATACAGTTCATATTTAGAGCACTGAATTTGGAAAAAAGACATTACAAATAGATTTATGAACTACGTCTCTTTCGAAATGTCTTCCTGTCATTTAAGAAAAAAAGATATAAACCCATCTTTCTCGGGCATCTTTTTCGAATGGTTTTCATATTATTTTGAGTAAGCATTACATTGCTCGGAATTGGAATGTTCCCGAAGTAGCGATAGGCTTGCCACCTATCACATCAGGAACCTAAATATATATCTCGATTTATCGTGGATGTTTCAGTATTCCTACTGGACTAACAAGTCGTGGATATACGAGCACACCTCTGCCTATTCGGCGTAGTAGGCGTGCAGGTTACTTATCTTTGTAAGATTAGACAAGAATCATAAAAATCTCATATAAATTTTCGTACTAATTAAAAAAAAACGTAGATACGAATAGTGAACCTCCTAATTTTTGAAATCATTTAAAAAATTAGGAATAGAACATAATTTATTTCACATATTATATCCTATTATACTTTTTTTAATTCTAAAAAATACCACCGGGTCGGAATGCGGTCACTCCCTGAGAAGATAATATAGCGAAAGAAACTTAGCCGGCTTGTCTTTTTTTCTTATTTTCTTAACAAATAAATTTTTCATCGATATTAGTCTTGTCTTGTTGGTAATCCTAAATCATTTAGCTGGATAGTGTCAATAATATAATATAATACGGAGACATATTGAGTGTATGTCGACTACGTCACACCCGGCATTAGTCTGTTTTATTAGAAACGGGTCTACAGTTAAGTTATAAATTGATAAATGGTTTAATAAATACCACTCGTCTTATTCTAATCTAATTACTGATGATTATAAAGTGCAATTCGATTCGTTTATTATTTAATTTATGTTAATTAAAATTGTAATATTTCAGCAGTAAATTAGTATAACTTCTGTGTGTATTTTCTGAAAATGCTAATAATGATCTCAAGATATCTATAATTTATTATTTTAAGGAATTTATTTGTGTAAATAAACAATGTCATTTGATTATTATAATGACTGAGTAACATGTAACATTATTAATTGATGTATTGTTTGTAATATTTATTTAACTTTCGCCTTGTGCCAGAGTGGCGAGTGAAAATGTTATATAACATATAAAACTTTATTTTACCCGCCACTCCGTCATGCCGCCGGTTTTTTAAGGTAGTTGCCGCTTTTTCTGTTTTTGGTTGCCGGTGTGAAACATAAAGTGTATCAGTGAAATTCGTTCATTTTATTTGAAATATTCAAGATACAACACTATTTGTTCGTTATTCACGGGAAAATCGAAAGACTTGACGTGTTTTTTTTCAGTGGAGATTGTTGAAGGGATGAAGAGTGACATAGCCTATTTTTTGTCTCTTTCTAAAGCCCCACTCCCCTAAATTGGAGGATGGAAGTTTGTATGGAGCCACGACTTTAAAGCGAGCAAAGCCGCGGGAAAAAACTAGTTATGTAATAAATGATTGGTAAAAGAAGCAGGTTATTCTATTTTCATATGTGTTTCTACATTATATTACGAAATATGGGTAAAATATGGGAAGATTCACATCCGTAAGAATGATACCTCACCGGCGTTTATCTTAAACAAGGAATCAGATTTAAACAAAATTGCTTAAACTGGCTTTACAATAATGTAAACGATTATTCCGTTAAGGTCAGTCATAATTTATTAAATAATATTTTTATTTTACAAATTTTCACAATCTGTTTGTACGCATTACTAATGCTTAGTTCCAAAATGTTTGTAATCTCTGCTTTACCTGTGGATCGGCCGCACGGCTATTGTTCTCGTCGACGTGGTCGCCTATTCATTCATCGCTTGCAAAAGATAAGAGTACTTTGCGCAATTCTAGGCTTTACGGGTGTAGTTATTGATAGCATTATCGCTTTTTTGGATGTTTTTGTTTTTGCTTGCTGCAGGTATTTATTTCTAGGCTTGTTTTCTTTATACCTTATTTATATTATTTTTTTGGCTTTTTATTTTATTTATTTTCAATTACAGCGTAAGGACATAATAAGGAATAGAATTAAATACACATTAATATTACGTCTTGCTAATATTATTATTGTTATTATTATTAAGCTATTTTTACTTATTGAAAATGCATGACTCTAAGAAATTATTAATTTATTATCAAAATGTCCGTGGCCTTCGTACAAAAACCACTACTTTTTACCGTAATGTGTCCCTGTGTTCATATGATGTTATTGTTTTAACCGAATCCTGGCTTTCAGACAGCTTGAGTAGCTCTGAGCTTTTTGATGAGCGGTATATAGTTTGGCGTCGGGACCGTGACTATAGTTTGACAAAGCAAAATAAGGGCGGGGGGGTAGTTATAGCAGTGCGTAAGGATATTCAAGTTACACCTCGGCCTTCTTTCAGCTCTTCTGCTGAGGACCTGTGGATAACTGTTCATTTGAAGCATAAAAACAGTCCACCTTGTAATATCCACATCTGTAGCGTATACATGTGTGAACAAAATCTGGGCTACTCTTTTTCAACACAACTGCAAAACTTCTTGTCACAATTGAATAACATAGTTCTATCTAACCCCTCTGATAAATTCATTGTGCTCGGTGATTTTAATCTTAGTCACATTAATTGGATACCTAGTGATGACTTGTTCCTTATTCCAACTAATATACGTAGCGCCGATGAACATCTTCTGATTGATGAACTACAAACTCATGACCTCCATCAATTCAACTCGGTTAAGAATGTGTTTGGTAGATTGTTGGACCTTGTACTTTCAAATGATGACATTACCGTAGTTGAATGTGATGATCCGTTGGTACCTTTAGATCAACATCATAAAGCACTTGTTGCTATCGCCAACTTTACGGATATGCCTAACTTAAAGCCACAGACTTACCTTAAATATTTTTATAATACTGGAAATTATGAGTCTATTAACTTAGAAATCAAAAACACTAACTGGGAGGCAAAATTCTCATCGAAATCATTAGAAGAATCGGTTGAATTATTTTATAAGCTAATTGATAATTTAAAACATAAGTACATACCTTCTAAATACGTAAGATATGAATCTTATCCGATATGGTTTACACCTGCGCTAAGGAAGCTCATCAAAGAAAAGTCAAAATACCTTTCCAAATTCAGAACTTATGGAAACAGGGCCCACTTAGAAACCTTCAAACTACTACGTAATAGAGCCAAACTATTAGAAAATCACTGTTATCAGCAATACTTAAATACAATAGAAAATTCCATTGAAAAGTGTCCAAAACAATTTTGGTCATACATTAAATCTCGTTCGAAATCTAGTGGTATACCTGATTGCATGAAATATGAGAATGAGATATTGTCCACTGGTGAATCTATCTGTAACTCCTTTTCAAAACATTTTTACTCC
>DVZL01000515.1:0-22582 GCA_018236625.1 Lasaia peninsularis
TAGGTAAGGCGGTGGATCCCTACCCGGGCTAGTTGCTGCACAGCACTCTACCACCAGTGGTCATGTTGATAGTAACCCAGTTAACCTATGCTCGCCTCTTACGAGCCGCCTGGTAGGAAGGCAGTTGGTCTATTCTACATAGAAGACCCGGACCAACACGGGGATCTTGCGTACCCCGCAAGGGAGCTGGCGTGAAGATATGTATGTATGTGTTATTGTTGTATAACGTAACTTAATGAGTGGCCGCGTTCCGATCCGGTAGTAAATTTTAGAATTATACTAGCTGACCCGGTGAACTTCGTTTTACTGGATACATGAACATCAATCAATTAATGTTTGACAGGTAAAAACAGTTTGTTTGGGAAAATTGAATTGTTGTTTTTAGTATTTTCCTTGCAATTTTGTTATATTTTCTTATCGTTTAAATCTTCCCTGTACTTCCACATTTCAAGACAAAAATTAGTCAAATCGATTAAGTCGTTCCCGAGTTTTTGCGAGATTAACGCATATATAAATATATAGACGCATCACAAGAATCGCTTGTAAGGTTTATGTGAAATAAAATATATTTTCTATATCATTACATTCTATTTTTATTTGAATACACCTAATAGGTATGTGCCCGCAACTTATTTAATTTTTTTTCATACATTCCTAAAATAAAAGTGGCCTAGCTATTCAGTGTTCATCATCTGTCTGCCAGTGAAAGTCCCGTCAAAATCGACACAGCTGTTTCAGTTATTGGCGGGTACAAACAAACAGACAGACACAAAAATTCTAAAAATATTATTTTGGTATAATATAATGTATCTTGTAAACACGTTCATTTAGTAAGAAGCGGTTATTTTAAGCAACAGAGAATCCAATTTTATTTATTTACATAGATTTTAGCTCGGCCATTATTACACAGCTGCATAATTGTTTAACCCACTGGAACGGTTGCAAGTAAAAAGGTATTAACCTCAAAACGTATCACTTTTAACTTCTCTTAGTCATAATGGCTTGAAGTAATTTTCAAACCTTATTTCATTTAATATCGTATAGTGGGCTGTGATTGAACGTGGTCAGACTTTGACGTATGAGATCTTGGATTCGATCTTCGGGTAGGGCAATTTGTTGCAAGAGTTTTTTCAGGTTATCTCAAAAATAATGATGTCTGTGATTGGATTTGGACCTAATATCATTGGCTCATCGTGGGTACATAATTAAGTACCTATATAGTTATCACTACCTTCTTCAGTGATATGGGCGTATTTATTTTTCATTTTATTATCGCAGTGAGTCACGTCGGTTGTAATTATTATTGTTTTACGCGGTACTTAATTTGCATACGTTGTTAGGTTTGTTTGATTGTTTTGTGTGAATTGGGTGAACCTCGTCAACAGAAGGAAAAGCTTAATATCATAAAATTTTATTCATTAATAATGACATTTTAAATACTTACATATATATGTTCACGCTGAGTACCAAACGGGTTGACAGAGAATGCCAAGTGCCAAGCGTCACGATTCCTATGAAAAGTTGCCCGTCCTGAGAATTGAACCCAGAACCCTTCGCGGCTAACGTCTCAACAAGCGACATCCGTACCGTTACACCACAGAGGCGATTATATTATTTTATTTAGTATTTGTTGTTATAGCGGCAACAGAAATATAATCTGTGAAAATTTCAACTTTCCAGTTACCATGAGATACGGCTTGGTGACAGACAGATAGACAGCGGAGTCTTTGTAAAAGGAACTTGTTTTACCTTCTGAATGCGGGCTCAAAAATATTATTTCATAAAACGTTCAAATGTATCCTAACGGCGGCGCACGCGCAGCCTACATTCCGATGCGCCCTTGCACTTCATATATTAGTTTCCTGCCTTTTTATACTCCACAAGCCCCATTCATAGCGTCACGACCCGCTGCCCCCGGCTGTTGCTAAATAATACTTTTTTGTTCTATGATGTAACTTATTCAACGGTATCAGTGACGACTACCGGAACGTAAAATATTTCTAATAATTTTAGACGGATTTTGACCTGCTTTATTTCATTTTTAAGTATATTTAAAAGAGTTTCAAAAAAGAATTTTTCCCGTGTTGTTCAGGGTCCTCTGTGTAGAATGGACCAAATGCCTTCCTACCAGGTAGCTCCTAAGAGGCGAGCATTAACTGAGTCACTACCTACATGACCACTGGTGTTAGAGTTCTGTGTAGCAACTCGCCCGGGTAGGCCGCTGCCGCTATAATTATATTGTCGTGTTCCGGTTCGGAGGGTAGGGTAGCTGGTAGACTTGCACATAAGGTCTAACAGCCCGACCGCATGGTAGCGGCGCACCTACAACATCTATGGTGTCTATAGGGCACGGTTGTCTCTTACCATCAAGTAGACCCGTGTCCCTGTTCGCTTTTTTATCCCGTAAATAATGAAACTATACATAGCATGATTAATTTAATTAATTTATTTACACTTTACATGATTAATGTTATTATAATACACAAACAAATAAAAAGATACCTTAAAATTAAATATGTGCAATCAAAAAATTTTGTCCCATTCGCCTAAAAGCTTTAAAAAATCCTTCGAAGGGGAACCGTTTATTAGGTACTATGGTACTAAGTATTTATTATCTACTCAAAGTCAACTCTATCTCTGTGCTAAATTTCATCAAAATCGGTTCAGTGGCTTAGGCGCGAAAGCGTAACAGACAGACAGAGTTACTTTCGCATTTTTAATATTAGTATGTTTGTTTAATGAGAGCACCCTTTATATATTTATTCTATGCTGTTATTATTATTTGTGGTTAGAGCGGGAACAGAAATACATAATCTGAAAATGTCTACTACATATCACAGTTCATAAGATACAGCCTGGTGACAGACAGACAGACAGACAGACGGATAATGGAATTTTTGTAATAGGGTTCCGTTTTTTTCCCTTTGGGTACGGAACCTAAAAATAGTAAAAAAATATAATGACTAAAAATAAGTACCTAACGACGCTATCAAACATGAAACCTTGTGAGAGAAATAGCCGACATAATTAAAATTAGATAAAGAATATTTAATATCGCTGATATTATTGTTAGGAGTGTAATAGCTAGATATTACCTTTTGCTTCATGCTATCAAATTGGTTTCGTGACACTTATATTAGTTACATTCATGTAATCTGCGTTAAAATTGTTAAAAATGTTGAAATGAATAGTTTGGGAGAAACACAAAAGATAGTAAAGACCTCAATTCGAGTGATGCAAACTGGGGGCGATTCGTATCGCGAATAATTGCGAATGGGCGGACGTGCAAAACGGACGGACCGATTGCTGCATAGTCAGCTATAGATAGCTTAGTAAAGGTTCAAAAGTCAACGAATTCATTATTTCACGTTTTCGCACTTAATTATGCACTAATGTCTAATCATTTAGAATATTACACATTGGTGGTAATTCCTCTGCACGTTAACTAAACTTATTTTACGGACGAGCTATCTTATTCCAATGCATGAACGTAATAATTTCCAATGAAATAAAAAACATTACAGTTAGAACATTTCAGTCATGTCAAATTAATGGAAATACCATAATTCTTACCTACGGCTTTTAATCGAAATATTCTGAATTATAGACTAAATGTGTGTAGATATAACACATGCGGGTTAATCTGACAGGACTAAAAGTCTTTTATTTCTTTCTTTTACTAACTTTAAAAGAAGAGAGCGATAATTACAGCAAAATATGCAACATTATTACACTTAAAATAATTAATGAATGAATAATTTATTGCGCAATAATACACATTATGAAGAACACATAATTATTCTTGATTAACATACAAACTAATATTAATTGGTACACTAAGGCGGTCTTATCGCTAAGTAGCGATCTCTGCCTTTGAAAAACAGAGACATAAAAACAGATTCTACAAATGCCCTACATTGGTGCTAATATTCCTTTTACAATACTTATAATATTGTAAAATAAATACACATGATACATAGGTAATTAAGTACATAAGCACACACATTATCACGATTTGAATATTGATGAATATCTAGATAGGATTCTCTTAATAGTCCCTTGAGAATCGTACTTGATTAAGTATGCTTCCTATCGTACAGAGGAAGTGCATTCCATAATCTTATGGCTTCACAGACATATGACAGAATATGGTATTAGTTACTGCGTTAAGCGGGTATACGAAGTGAAAGTGATCTAAGATTTTTACCACCCCCACTGCAGAACTCAAACCTCTTTTGATATATTTTCATATTTTCGAATTATAGAGGATATCAAATAACAAAAGTCCTTTGACTATCTAGACTATCTGAATCCCAACCAGGCTGTTCGTGAGAGTCGAGCATAGGATGACAAGGTCATTTCCAACAAGACCACTGGTGGTGTAGGGTAGCCGGTAGACTTGCACACCAGACCTAATACTAGCCACAGGACAGCAACGTACCTGCAACATCTATGGTGTCTATAGGCCACCGTGTGCTTGTTTGCTTCATTAATAAAAAATAAAGATTTAATTGATTAAATTTCAATTCCAGGGTGGACAGAATAAAGGAATAACATTTACTAGTACCGAAGAACCACAAACCCAGCCACGTCCGTTTCCAGATATACGACTAGTCGATGGCCCTTCGATATTGGCTGGTAGAGTTCAGTTACTCCACAGAGGGCAATGGAGATCTGTCTGCACTAATTCTAGAAAGTACGTACATTACTAATTTCTAATTCTTATTATAATCGTGAAGAGCTCGTGTTACGGACACAGCTTATAATTTTATTTTTTTGTGTGAGCTGCTGAAATTGCTATGTGACATTGGTTGAGTGTTCCAAATAGGTAGATGCAAAAGACAGCATCCCAACTTATAAGGAGCTGAAAAATGTTTATCTCAGCCTTGTAGGTGAGGGTATTAACTAGAGATTACACTCCTTACAACGACCTGTCTGGAATGTGTATTGCTCTTTCTGAAATGATCAACCTCTCTTTCTTCCACTCTTGCGTTGCTGACAAACTCAAAACAGGCCAGCCTTATGAGAGTAAGATGGATGATTAATATTATAAACTGGTCAATGTTAGGTGTATATTCTCCGTATAGTCAATACTTTTCATGCTTCATATAAACCATGGCAATTTTGTTAAAGCGCATCGTTAAACACCTTCGGCTTATAACATTAAAAAACGACGTAAGGAAGGTGTTTTTTTCGTAATAACAGGCTCTATTAAGCAAAAATGGAATCGAATTGCAATCAATTAAGTGCAATCCCACCCCCACTCATGCCCTTTCCCACCTCTCGGTATACAAAGCGTGTTACGGCACGGCGGCAGAGGTGCGTGATGTTCGTTGCAGTTGCTCCTTAGCATGCGCGCCTTAACTTGACTACAAATTTTATAGACCTTTTCTATGTTTGTACTGTTCCCTTCTGGGGCTGTATAACCCCCAAATAATACTGCGCGTCATCGCGTCTTTCAATGTAGCACATTTAGCCTAATCGTTTAAATTTATGCAGATCTATTTCTATCTATTCAGACAAAGACCTGTCCCCAATATTAAAAAGGGCCGGCTTGTTGTCAAATCCACTTAACTCATAAAAAGAAAGAAGTGGGCAGTCTAGAATGAGTCATCAATATTAAATTTTCCAGACAGATCTTTGTTAGGTGTATAATCTTTTGCAATTAGGACGTTTGAAATCAAATTTAGAGCTCTTTGAAATCAAATCTACTTACACAAATGCATTCCAGTTAGTTAAATCTAAAGTACATAAATATATATGTACTAAGTAACCATTATAACAGTAAATTTGTTATGTTTCAGTTGGACAATCAACGACATGGAAACGGCATGCCGGCAATTAGGTTTCATGGGCGGAACGTTTTACAACTGGATGAACCGGCAACCAGGGAGACATGCGAGGCTTTTATTCGAAGAACCCAAGTGTAAAGGCACAGAGTACGATCTTTTTCAATGCGACTGGAAGTCGAGGCAATTAGGCTCAGGCGTGTGTGATTATCACCCAGATTTAGGTATACAGTGTCAACCACATCATGATCATAATGAGTCACGTGATTCTGGAGTTCATTGGAGAGGCATTAGATTTGAAAATGCTGTTTATGAACGAATACTTACCGCAGCCAATACGCTATACGTCCCCACATCCATGTCTCGATTGTTCCATGTAACTATAAGGAATGCAGGCTTAGGAAGAGATAACAATGCAACAAGTGCCTTAGATGTAATAGGTGTGCCCCCAGTGATGGAGGGTATAGAAATATCAAATTCCGCCTTTAATGCTATAAACGTGACATCACCTAACGCTCCGATCGTTATTAACAATTGTACAATACAAAACAATAGAGGTTATGGCGTGTATGTAAATTCTACGTATGGAATGGCAAAGATTGAAAACTGCTTGATACACGACAATGGCGCTGATGGGGTCAAATACGTGGTGCACGAAATGAATATAGATGAGCGATTTGATCGCAGCGAAGTATTTGATTTATGCACGTTAGCATCTACGCCTAGTCAAACATTTCCTATACATATGTCTATAGAACAATCTAGGTATTCAAACATGGAAAGAAGCTGCAACCAAAAATTTTATACTCGTCCAGATCATGTCTTGACTTTAAGTTTCATCAAACTTTTAACAAATCGAAACGACACAGGAGAGATATATGTATACGATGGCCTAACATCAGAGGATAAACTTTTATTGTACTTTAGTATTCGAAACCACACGCGACCACAAAGTATTTCATCAACAAGAAACCGAATGCTTGTGAGGTTTCACGCAAATACAAGAACTGACATCGTTGGGTTTTTACGATTAAGTTCTGGGATTAGTAAAACTTATGATTTAAATATAACTGATACTATAATATCAGATAACAATGGAAGAGGGGTAGCACTAGAAAATTTAAGATCGCAAATTCATATACATCGCACCTCTATTTCAAACAACAACCACGTCGCTGGACTTCACATAGTAAATGGTGCTGGTGACATCAATGTTACTGAAAGTAGAATATCATTTAATCAAGGAGATGGTATAAATATAACTGTAACAGGTGGAAATAGAAATGTATCTAAAAGTATATTAAGTTCCAACCAGGGTTATGGAATTGCTGTTTGGCTTAATGATACTCAAGAGACAGAATACATACCTATCAATCAAACTACTGTTATTGAATACTCAGAAATATTTAAAAATCTTGAAGTTGGTATCTTACATGGAAATTATTGCGGAGAGAGCTGGGTTAACGTTACAGGAAATTGGTTCAATTCAAGCGTAGAGAGTACTGTTGAAGTGTCTTCTTGTTGGAGACTGAATAATCCCCCTAAGTTATTAAATTTGCAAATAGGTCATAATAGATTTTATCAGAATCAAAGAGTTCCTGTTAAAATTCAACCCGCTTTAAATATTTTCGGTAGGATAGAGTATAATTATTTCGAACATGGTGATTATGGTGCAATCGCTATTTTAAATAGATTAGAAGGTAAATACATCGAAGAATTTGAAATACATCCTGTTAAATTTTCTATAGAACATAATTATTTTTTTGGAAATAAAGGTCCTTTTGTTGTTAATCTTGGCCTTTCACCATATAGTGATGTGCAATATATATTATTTACAAGAAACTTTCTTCGGGATAATAAGATAAGAGAACCATTTGAACCATTCGAAGGTATATCATCAAGGCTAACACCTAGAAGCAGAGTAGCAGCTACAATTGTTTTAGCTTCCAGCAACATAGATGTTTTCAGGAATATTATAAACAATCCAGAATCTGAATATGAAATTGGTTCACATGTTGAAGACCAAAGTAAAATACTTAATTGTACTTATAATTGGCTGGGACACAGCGATGAGGAAAAAATATACAATAGACTATTTCACAGAAAAGACCGGTATAATCTTGCAAAAATAATTTACATGCCGTATATTTTACACAGTAGTAATCCAGGAGCAACACAAATCAATTACAATTCATTGTATGTACCTCAGTTTAACGTGCCGGGGACATTTGTTGTCGGAGGTGAGGTTGAAGGCATAGAAATTCTAAGATCTGGGGAATATGACGTTGACAAAGATATTAATGTACGTCCAGGTGGGAAATTAGTCTTGCAATCTGGTGTTACCCTCAAATTCCCACCAGCAATTGGCATGATGGTTGCTGGGAAAATAGAAGCCAGGGGTAAACGCCCCAATGATATAACGTTTACTTTAAAAGAAGAAATTTCTTTGAATAATGATAGTATTTATGAGACTGATTTAGAAATAGAACCTACTACTCCTGGTTACGTTGAGCCAGTAGTTCCTATTAGGCTATTAGGCGGCCGGACACACCATGAAGGCAGGCTGCAAGTTCGAATTAATAACAAATGGGGAACTGTTTGTAATTATCGATGGAATATTATAAATGCTGCTTTAGTTTGCAACCAACTTGGATTAGCTCTAAATCCTGAAGATTGGTTTATGGAACCGAGTGAAATACCAAATGCTGGTGTCACAGAAGATATAATTTTATCTAATGTTGAGTGTACAGAATTTGATAACGATATCACAAAATGCAAAGCAGAAACCGTCGACAATTTTGAAAATTCATGCACCCATGAAAATGATGTTGGAATCAGATGCTATGAAACTAGTTGGGCTGGTGTAAGATTTAGTGTGATTTCAGAAAGAGCCGATTTACAGTATATAAGTATTGAAAAAGCTGGCCTTTTGGATTATTCATATAACAGGTTCAAACCTGCGCTTCAGATTGATTTTGCAAGACATAGCTTAGAAAGCGTTAAAATATCCAATAACTATCACGATGGTCTGGGAATATTATATTCTGATTTGTACGGTTCAGATGCAATTAATACCGTTAGAAATTCAGAATTTAGTAACAATAAAGGCAGTGGTATAAGTTTTAAGCAATTGGGTTTGAAAATATATAGCTCAGTTATGGAAAATAATTTTGCGGGAATTTCACATAATCCCCACATTACTGGCCCCCAACAAAGAGAAATAGCAGGATGGTTTACTTTAGACCCAGGATTCAATATGGATGAATCTAATTATCATCCTATTATGATACCAGAATATGAGACTGATATTTCACTAGTCAATGGTGAAACACGTCATATTGTTTTCACGAAACAACTGGGCCAAAATATAGCTAAAACCTATAACATCAAATGTAATCCCGGATATGTTCTGGGTATTCAACTTCTAAATCCTATACACAATTTCTCAACTGAAAGTATTTGTATATATGATTCACAAAATATTAATGAACGTAGCTCTATTTGGTGCTTAGATCGCGATTTATCAACATTTCCAACGACAAGTAATAGTTTTGGAGTTGTGTTAAAGTATACGAGTGGCCAAAACGCTTTAGGGGGAATCGTATTAGTTTTAAGCACAATTATTGCACCGGTACAAAATTTAAGAAATAAAATTATTAAAGGCCCAATACCGACTCTAGTGGTTACAAATAGTAAAATAAAAGGAAATACTAAAGGATTAAGAGCACTTTACTATAATCGTTATTTGAACGAAATAGGCGATCACTTTCTTAGAAAGGCAAATGAAACTATTAAAATAATTAACTGTGAAATTGCACACAATATAGAAGAAGCTGTTTATATTAATACCCCATTCTGGGATATACACGAAAGCAATATAACCGAAATAACTATAATGATTAATAGCAGCTTAATCACGGATAACGGAAAAGGAATTTATCATTTCGCCAGAGATTTAAGAAGTTCTAATAATCTTTACCATTACATTCTACAAGATAACTCATTTGAGAGAAATAAATTTGGTGGTTTTGATATAAGTTTGCCATACGTTTGGCAATATAATGAAAATTTCACGCATTCTGTTTTTATGCATAATAATACCTGGCGAAATAATCAGAATTTTGGGTTAGTTATAGACGGACATTTTGCTGAGGTAAATATAACAAAAAATGTGTTCACTGATAACAATTGCAAAACAGGTTTAATTTCAATTCAAGGCATGGAAAAGAAAATGAAAATAGATGGCAATTTAATTGAAAGAAATCATGGTCATTTTATGGTGCAGTTTTATATGGACAGTCAAAGTGAAATAATGGGATTTGTTTATGCTGTTTTTGTGTTCAATCAAGTTAAAAATAATAAACACACTAGTCAAATAAATAGAGGTTCATTAATGAGAACTGTAGACCTTACGTACGTCATTGGTTTTAAAGGAATTCAGAAGATCAAAGTTAGTAGAAATTTGTTTGGCAACAATGCTTTAGAATATACTTTGGTAGCTGGTATCAAAACTGCTAAAATTAATAATTTACTCGACGTAAAAGAAAATTGGTGGGGCAGTTCAGATGAGAAAGAAATAAGAAAACAGATATTCGATTTTGATGATTGGAATAATCATGCTGTGGCAAATTATTTACCTTATTTGTTGGAGGATAGTTTTGATGCCAGTGTGTCTGTTTCGTTCAGCTCTGAAAGATTAATAGATTTTAATGAGCTGGGGGGACGTTTTACATCAGATCTCACTCTCGAAGCACGTGTTTCTCCTTATATTATCAAAGCTGATATTACAATCATGCCAGACGTTACTTTTACGATAAATCCTGGGGTGATTTTGGAATTTGCGCCTAATGTTGGAATGCTCGTCATGGGTACCTTACGAGCAATTGGACATAGTCAAATGCCAATTATAATGAGACCAACGCATTCATCTTCCAATGTGGAATCCCTTAGACAAAAAAGGCACATTGGTCAATATTCTTCATCAAATCATCATAAAATTAGACGTCAATTGGAATCACTCGTAGTGCTAGAGTCTATTCGCTTATGCACTGGAAGAAATTGTTCAAGCAACACTGCCGATACTGATAGAATAAATGAAGGATTTTTAGAATATTATAACAAAACAACTCTACAATGGGTCCCGATGTGTGACAATCGATTCACCGAAAGAAATGCTCAAGTAGTTTGCCGAGAATTGGGTTTTGATCCAATCAATATATTCTTTGCTCATGATCGTCGAGTAGAATTCCATAGTAATTCACTGTCTCGGATATGGTCTTGGCCAGAACCACTGCAGTGTGTTGGAACAGAAGATCGATACGAAGATTGTCCAATAAGACTAAATGGCCAGCTTTATGGTCACAGGCACGAATGTAACTGGGATTCCGATTTTGTGTTTATTCATTGTGGTAATAGAAATTTAGAAGATAATTTTGATTATTGGGGTGGAATAAGATTTACGAATCCTGAATTTGAGTACGCTCTCTATGAACATAGAATACATGACCACGAAACGCATGAAACGTTAAAAAAAGTTGAAAGTACATTAAAACACATCCAAATAATTGGTGCCGGTATACTACATAGTGAAAAATCTCCAGCAGTACAAAGCATTATAAAGAATCCAACAATTGAAAATGTTAATATTAGTAAATGCGCTCATCATGGTGTTAATCTGATATCGCCTACTGACACTGTGAATATTATGTTCAATTCAATTAACGATGTACTCGGTGAGGGCATCAGTGCTATTTCTTTAAATGGCGAAGGTAGAGATTCTGAAGAATCAAGTTTTACTCCACTGAAAGATCTTAATCTCCCATATCACTTATTTTCTCTAATCGACATATGTGACAGCTCTAAAGTAATAACGGTAGAGGAACGTGTCATATTATATTACAAATATGACAATAATCCAGTGAATTGTGTTAAAATTTTCAAAAGTACGTTCCGAGTGAAGCCATTCGGATTTCGACTGCTTCAGTTCAACTTGTTCAATCATACAGTGAACTATGGAAAAAGAGATTCTCTTACTTTGTACGATGGAGACATTTACAATATTACAGCACCTCTTATTGGCTATTTAGAAAACGGTTCACCAGATGAGAAGAAGTTGTTTAGGACTGAAGGGGCAAGTTTGAGTGTGTCTCTGTTTGCAAACGGCGCTTCTTCTGTCCACGGATTTATTGCAGAAATTGTTACACTGCCGATATCATCAATAGGTTTTAGTAAGTATTATTAATTATAACTACTTTAAATTTTCAAAAGTGTATTCGACTCTGTATGCCAATGATGACGGGTTAAGACCTTGGTTTAATTCTCGGGTATTCTCGGTAGTTTAACTTTGTTTATCTAAAAAACAAAGCTGTCTGGGATTGGGTTTGTGACCTAATATCATTTTACTCGTATTGGTCCGGGTCCTCTGAGTAGAATAGACCAACTGCCTTCCTACCAGGCAGCTCGTAAGAAGCGAGTATAGGTTAACTGAATCACTACCAACATTGGTGGTAGAGTGCTGTGTAACAACTCGCCATCCACCACCAGGGATCCACCGCCTTACCTATTACTGCCGCCATAATACAATATCAATACAGAAAGTTTCGTTTCGTTCAACTAAATAATCATTTTCCAGACCGTGACGTGCAACACAACATATCAAGCAGTGAATTTTTCCGCAATCGCGACGGCGCCATAGTTTACCAATCTGTTGGAGAAGTGAACCCACTTGTGGCCATCACAAGAAACGAATTCACGGATAACTGTCTTAAGTTGTATGGAAATTTTACCACTTGCGATGCTGCGATTAAAGTCGACGTTCAGAATACGCAAACTTTGGTGTTCAGGGTGAGTTTATAATTTTATTTCACATAATTGTGTAGGTTATCAAGAAGGCCTGGGTGGCCAAGCGGTACTTCCGTTCGGATAGTCCAAGTTCGAATCCCGCCATGTACCAATGAGTTTTTCTAACATACATTTTCTGTGTGCTCTTACAGTGACGGACAACATCGTGAGGAAACCCGGATTCATCAAAATCGATCTAATCTAGATTGGAGCCTAATTTCCCTTTTAGAGGTCATATGGCAGTCGCTTTGCGTAAAGACTGGTGTCCTAGTCAAATCCTCTAAATTGGGTAGCCGATCCCGATATCATCTGATATAATACGAGACAAGGCTTAGACGAAGGACGTATATAGCTTATCAAGGTTCCTAATGTACAAGGGACTAGGTATCTATACAAATAAATAAAATGGAAGTGTCTGTTTGTAATTTTAAAACGTACGCTTTTTACAATATAACATTTTTTTATATTATGTTTGCCTGTATGTTTGTTTCGGCTAATCTCTGGAACGGCTGGACCGATTTTGATAAGAATTTCACTGGCAGATATAAGTATATATAAAAGTAATGAACTTAAGACTAGAATTATATAAAATAAAAAAACGTGAATAATAAGTGTAATGTGTGACGCACGAGATTGCGGGTTCGATGTCCAGGTTGTTTTTTTTCTGTTTATCTGAAAAACGACACTGTCTGGGATTGAATTTATATATCTACTTACCTAATGGACACATAGACGTGACGGTATTTTTTTGATTTCCTTTCAGAATAATTTGGTCCGTAAGAACGTTGGTGGATTGTTACTTAGAGCCGATTCAAGAAGCACTGCAACATCACTTCGAGGGTGGATCCATAACAATCTTTTCTATGAAAACCATGATTTGCCCTGTCTAAAAGCTGAAGGTAATTTCATCAAATTTGTCATCAAACCGCTACTTTTAATTAAAAAAAAATGTATAAAACAAAACAATAAAATAAAACTTTCCTACTGATTTGATATGTACCTCAAAACAATCGATTAAGTTTGTTTAGGCTATTCATTGTCGTACTAATGTTATTATAAATACGAAAGTTTGTGAGTATGGATGTTTGTTACTTTTTCACGAAAACACTGCTAGACTGGAGTTATAGAGCTCGACTCGCTTTCCACAACTCAGTGCGTATCCCAACGTTGCTTTATGAAAGTGAGAGTTGGGTATATCAGAAGCAGCATGAAAGTAGGGTAAATGCGGTCGAAATGCGTACGCTCTGCAACATTTGTGGAGGAATGCTTGCAGACTACATTCGTAATAGCGTGATCAGATAAAGAGTGGGATTGAAAGAAAGTGTTCACTCGCGGCCATGAAACCTCACTCGGGGGATCGCCGACTGAAATTCCTTTGTCTTTCAATAAACCAAGGCCAGATTTTTAATCTTGTTAAGGGGTCACGAAATCAAAAAATTTAAAAACACTGATAATATAAAGTTATTTATTCTATTCCTAAGTGTGTTTTCTAGTGATCTATACAAATAAATGAAATTGGAGTGTCTGTGTGTAATTTTAAATAATCGTTTTTTACTAAATGCGGTTATCTTAACCATAACAGTATTTTTTAGAATTATTGTCAGTCTATCTGTCTTCCTGTTTGTACCCGCTAATCTCTGAAACGGCTGAACCGATTTTGATGGGACTTTCACTGGCAGAGAGCTGATGTAATAAGGAATGGTTTACGCTACTTTTTTATTTTTTAAACGTATAAAACAAAAATATTTAAATATGTTATTTTATAGATTAAAACGCGGACGAAGTTTAAGCACACTTAATTTACAATATAATCCATTTATTATAGGTCGCCAATCTTCACCGTATCAAGAAGTCACCATATACAGGAACTATTTTGCCAGGAACCGAGCTGTCTATACGGATGTTATAGTTTTGCGTCAAGTGGTCTCAAATTTCACCCATAACTACGTCCATGACAACACTGGGCTCAGGATATTGGAAGTGTCCGGTTTTGATAAAGTTCGCCTGCCCATATACCAAACAACTTCGCATAATGGATTTTACAAGTAATTTCATTTTATTTACTGTAGGATAACTTCTGGTCCCCAGTGTAGAATAAGAGACGAGCATAGGTTAACTGGATAATTGGTCTGGATAATTGGTCCACCTTCTAACCTGTTCCTGCCGCTAAAATGACATTATTGTGTTCCGGTCTGGAGGGTAAGATAGCCGGTAGACTCCCACATCAGATTTAACAGCCCGACCATGAGATAACGACCCACCTGCACCATCCAAGGTGTCTATAAGCCTCGGCTCTTTTTTGCCAAAAGGAGACCCGTGTGTTCGCTGTCTTATTCCATTAAAAATCTAGAACTCTAATATTCAACTGCATTCTTTTCCAAAAGTACTGGAGGTTTTAAAAACATGTAATTTTGTATTACAGCCAAAAAAGACAAGCTTTAACCAAGTTTCAAATTATATTTATCAAAAACTAACATCGTGCCATTGTTGATTCCAGAAATTATGCCCTGGATCGCGAAGGACGAGCTACCGTGGTGGCTGGAACTGCAGGCCAGCATTACGTTGACAATGTTTTCTTTAACCCCGACAACGACTACGAGATGATCACCGTCAACAGATCTATGTGAGTTACAGTTTTACTAATAAGTAAACTATTTTAAGGTTTAGCAATACTGAAAAGTTAACGTCGAAATAATATATTTAATACGCTTTATGGGAATTGGTTATACATGTAGGTATGCATGAGAAACATTTGAGTTTAAAATGCATTTCATTAAATAATATTGTATGCATCTATACATTAATATGATTAAAAACGGGTTGCAGAATATGTTTTTTGGATATATTCTGTCTTTCTGCACCTTGGCTGTTCATGATGAATCTACTAAACCGATTGTGATGAAATTTAGCTATCTGGCGAGGATGCAGGCCATCTGCCATCATATGTTGTATACATTATAATATATATGTTATATCATGTTGGGAACCGGACCAACAAGCGGGGAAACTTTATGTACTTATTATAACTATATTCTTTGCTTAGGCATAGATAACAAAACTATTATTTATAGGTTAATTGCGTCAAGGGAAAGCTATCATTATATTTTTATTACTAACACAAAATATTTATCCTTCTACTTGAAGATAATTATGCGTCATTATTATTTTTTTAATGTCTATTAAAAAAATTGGCTACTTGTATGCTTTTAATCAGTCTTTTCTGCACTTAGTGTGTTTGCACTTTTAGAAGGATACTAAAAAGTACAAACATCGTACTGACTATAAAAGAGGATTAAAATAATATATATTGATTTAATTAATAACACTTGGACATAAAATCATAAGGTTAGTTCTTGTCATTTTCACTTTAATATAAAAATTACGCGTCACATTGTTTGTCCGATGAACTTCTGAACTACTCAACAGATTTGATCAAACTCGAAAGATATATTATTTTACATTGTATTGACAATGTAACCTTAGCAACGAGTGGTTGGGTCTGCTAGTATCACTGTATGACGAAGTACTTATTTTATTTTTATTATACTTAAATACTTATTTAAATGTATGCATGTTTTTGTTGCATGGCTGCTGGGATAGCTTTGTTGATTTTAACCCCAACATCATGAGGTGAGTTATATTTATAACATAATAGTTTAATATTCAATTATAATTATTGTATAACTATTACTTTCTAATATAATAATAATAATACAATGATAAATAATATAATAATAGTACAACGACAAAAAAAAAAAACAGTTTAAGTTATTCAATCATTTTGTTTTCGCCTCTCTGGTGTAACGGTACACCTGTCACCTGTTAAGACCGTTAGCCGCGTAAGGTCCCGGGTTCAATTCCTAGGTCGTACAACTTTTTTTAAATGTTTTTCTGATTATTCTGAGTAAGCATTATATTGCCCGGGATTGGAATATGCCCGAAGTAGAAATAGGCTTGCCACCTAACACATCATGGGCCCTAGTACCTTGGCTAATCCTGTGTGTCCTAGTATATTTATGGACTTACGAGTCGTGAATATACTAGCACAGCTCTGCCTACCTCTTCGGAGATAATAGGCGTGAAGGTACTCATGTATTTAGAAAAAAAAGTACCTTTTTCTATTTTTTCATGTTTAAATACTCCTTCAGACGTAAGTTCTCATTAACAAGCCTAACAAAGTTATCTACTAATCATTTCTGTGGTCGTAGTCGCTGTTCTACTTTGACGCATAAGTTACCGGTTGGATTCCCGGGTAGAGTAACATATTCTACAAGTTTTTACATTTTATCAGAAAAGCATAACGTTAAAGGATTGGTTTTATATCTGATATGGTGAAAGACTTGCCACCTGTTACATTCGTGGTACCAGTCGCAATATATGCACCATATTATGTATGTCTATTCCTTCAGGATATAGGCGTAATGATATTATTTTTTTGAAATAATCACGACTCCACATTTTCAGTTCTCTGGACCTGTGGCGAACAAGAATTGACGCAAAGCACAACTACTGGAGTTACAATGAGAGTTTAGCTGTGGCTGGTCGTATTAGAGATCGGTCTGATGCGCCCCTTTTGTTGGAAGTGGATTACCGACCATATTACATGAACAACGCGACAGTCTTAGGAGGTGGGAAATGTCCTCCAGGATGGGATGCATTGTCAGGAACGTGTTATATGTATGTTGGAGCTCCTATGACGTATGAGGAAGCCCGGACTTTCTGCTTGGTGAGTTTTTTTCCTTAGTTTTAGATGATTATAAACAAATCTCATAGATAAAGTACCTTTATTTTATGCAGAAGTTACTATATACTTGAAGCTATGATATTGAAATGATGGTACAATAAGGAATATGCATGTTTTTTTTAATTAAACAATACTTTAAGTAAGTAATTAATAAACTGAAAAAAATATAACACTTGCAAAATAGTGTTTAATAAAAATTTCGGAAGCAACGCCATTTTAGCGCGCTTATTTGTAACGTCACCGTCCACTGAGAAGTGAGAACAATCATTTGTCAACGAAGTGAAATTAAGTGAGGAAACACTCTTGTCTTAATTAATTTCAATATTTATATTGTAAATATTGTATTTTACCAATGTACGAAAGTATATTATTGTGCCCAAAGATGCAAAAATAAGGATGTCAATTGACATGGCGTTGACATTGGACCGTGACGTCACGTCCTGACTTTCCGTTTTCGGAATTTGCAAGGGAATTCCAAAAATACTACTTTTAAAGAATTAATTTTATTAATAAAAACTTGAATATTGGCAAAAATATTTATGTGGTTATATTTCTTCAGCAATAAAGATTACACGTAACTTTTTTGGGCCTTATCCAAATCACATGCATATTCCCTATTGTCGAGTTTAAAAAAACGAAACTATCGGACATTTCTTCCATTTGATTCGTGCTGCTGAGAAAAAACTAAAAATAAAAGTTATGTTTTTCAAATTTTCCTCACTTTTATCAATTTTATCTAGTATTATAAAATTAATTAGCTCTTCTGCAATTCAATTATTAAAATTAATTCATCCCCGTAATTAACTCAAAATCATGCACATTATTTATTTTTATCTCTAAAGACAAATAAAATTGGAGTGTCCGTATGTGAATGTTTATGTTTATATGTTAATACTATGGCCGAGACTTCATCAGCATTTCTATTAAATTATTTTATTTTATATATTTCTAAATAAAAGTAGCCTAAGCTATTCCTTATTAGTACACCAGCTGCCTGAAAGACCGTCAAAATCGGTCAAACCGTTTCAGAGATCATCGAGTACAAACAGACAGACAGACCGACAAAAATTCTAAAAAATAATATCTTGGTATATGTACCTTGTAAAAATACATATGTATTTAGTAAAAAGCGGTTATTTTCTAAATTCTAATCAAAAATTATTTACTTGTATAAATACCTATGCTCCATAAAATATATGAAACGCGATTTTTTTTCTGTTTTTATACCTAATTTGATACGATACCCTTCGTTCGCGACCCTGACCTACAATTGGCCGCTTTCTAAATGCATCAGAATTTGAAGACGAATAACTTCAATATTATATGCACCTATAAAACAAATATTGTGTATATTCTTTCCAGTCTGACAACGCGTCAATGCCTTACGTAAGCGGCAACTACGCTGAGTTATACGAGTTCATCCGCCGCCAGAACCAGTGGTTCCAGTACGGAGACCGGGTGTGGGTCAACCACATAGACTATGTCACTCAGTGCACCTCCTTCGCGTTCTCCAACGTGGACATCACCGACTGTAACCAGAAAAACGCTTTCCTTTGTGAAATTGGTTAGTCTTCATTGTTTATGGGATAAGACAGTGAACAGGCACACGGTTCTCCTAATGCTAAGAGACAACTGTGGTCTATACTAGAGATATTTCAGGATGACGTTATGCCTAATGTGCAAGTCTATCGGCTACCATACCTTCAAGACCGGAACACGATAATGCGTGGTGGAAGGAACTACCAGTGGTAATGTTGGTAGTGATCCAATTAACCTAAGCTCGCCTCTTACGAGCTGCCTGGTAACGGGGAGGATGGTCTGATATACACAGAAAACTGAGGTCAGTATGGGATGAATGGGATCAAATTATTTACTAGTTGTGGACGCGATTTCGTCCGCTTTGGAGTTTAATAAAATAAAAGTAATCCATACCTTCTCCGTTATGGTTTTACATCTTTAGGAGAAAGACACACATATCTTTACATTTATAACACAAATAAATAAAATTGGAGTCTATTTGTAATATTAAAATAACGACATTTTAACTAAATGCATATATATGTTGTACGCGGTACCTACATACACTTTTTTTTTTTAAAAAACCTACATATTATGACATTTTTTAAAATTTCGTCTGTTTTCTTATTTCGGCAAATTTTTGGAACGGTTGGACCAATTTTGACGTAACTTGCACTGGTAGATAGGTGATAGAATAGGGAGGAACTTAAGTTACTTATCCCCCCCCCCCTCCCCCAGACCCCAAGATCTCGATCGACCCGATGTCGTGGCGCGCGGACGCGGTGGCGGTGTCGTTCGTGTGCGTGCTGGCGGCCGCCGCGCTGCTCGTGGCGCTGGCGCTGGCCTGCTGGTACACCAAGTCCAAGCACAGGTATGACAAGGGCCAGGACCTCTTATGGACATACGACACTATATACACGTATATATAAACATGTGGAACGAATTACATTGACAGAACAGACTATGCCCATGTGGATGGCCGAAGGTGCCAGCGGAGACCTAGATGAAAATGTTCGGGTCCAACGATGGTGTCAAGTCTCCTAAAACATGTTTGTATGAAGGAAGCTAGGCAAGTGTAATTGGCACTCGATCCTCTCTGCCTGCCCCGCAAGGGACCTGCCGTGAAAATATATATATGTTATTAAATATTACTGGAAAAATCAATCTCGACCAACGAGACGTATATTATAGACTGATCACTCTTGGATTCCTCAATTACTCTCACTCACTTATCTCTGAAAGAGAAATCTTTTGAAATTAAAATAAAAATAAAACCTATCCTACTTCATGTCATCGAAGAAACTTGGTACATAAATACCAAATCTATTTTTTTACCAAATTATTTTGTGTTTTTTTTTATCTACCCTCATTGCACCTATTGCCTATTATTGGTGCATCATCAACTTACAAAAAAATAATATATCTTCACTTTCTTTGCTGAAATGATAAAATTTAATTTATTGCAATGAGGGTAGATAAAAAAAATACAAAAATATAATAAAAACTATTCACAAAAGCTTTTATACATTTAGTTGACCAAAAACATCTCGTGACTATTTAAATATGTCGCACGCTTAGAGTTAAAGTGAATTAACTCAAAATTTATGTAATCGATTTTACCATTTCACTATAAATATAAACTTACATTGTAATTGTGTACTCAAATAGCTAATCCACAAATTTGATTAAAACCAATCGCTATATCATAATATATCACGATGTATTCAATTCTATAATTTTTGAAAAAACTTTCTTGGTCATTTATCACTTATTGCAGTTTTTTTTTTAATTCGGTCACATTAATTTTATGCGTACGATGTGTCCTTTACTGACATTTTCTAATAAAAATTGGCAAATTGCCTTTAAAAACTCATGGTAATATAATAATTGTTCGTAGGCATCTACAACGTTTGGAACGTAGAAATTCAATCCGTCAGTCTCTACACTCAGTTCGCTCCATCGGCAGCATCAATGGCGGCTTCCCAGACACACCTTACAGGAGGAAAATGGCACAAATGGTATGAGGTTTTTGTTTATACATATTACAATTTTGTCATAACAAAAATCGGCCAAGTGCGAGTAGGACTCGCGTACTAAGGGTTCCATACCGTAATCTACAAAAACGTCAAAAATCACGCTTTTTGTTTTTATATCATTATATCATTCTATGTTGGTTTTAGTAGTACCAACAGAAATACGGTTAAAATTTCAACTTTCTAATTATCACGGTTTATGGGATACAGCCTGGTGACAGACAAACCGACACTGGAGTACGGAACCCTAAAAAATCATAAATAGGACATCAGTTGATCTTTATATGCTGTCATATGAAAAGTTATTTAGTCACAGTCTTAGGTTACAGCAGTTACGTATGTTCGACTGATACGACCGATTTTTTTTATGATATTGGAAGGCAAACAAGCAGATGGATTTCCTGATGGTAAGAAATACGCGTCGCCTAGACACCAAATGTGGAAATGGTGCGTTGCCAACCTGAGGCTGGGATGCTAAGCCTCTTGCGTGAGTAAGTCAACCGGCCACCCTACCCTCCAAACCAGAACACGTCAATGGCGAGCACTACCACTATTGTGGCAAGAATAGGCAAGGCGGTGGTACCAATTCTGGCAAGTCATTTACGAATTTTGTGTATTATCCGAGGGTGTTGTCAAGAGTCTCTGAAACCGGTGTATTTGTTTGATGAGTAATGAAAGTGAGGGAAGCTAGACCATGTAAGAATCTTGACACTTGGCACTCGATACTCTCTACCTACTTCGCTAGGGACCTGGCTTGAAGATTTATTATGATAAGTTATCACTGTCCTGTCAACACTTTTGAGAAGAAAGATTACGATAAAGCTACACCTTTATTCCACAGAGTACACGCTCAACAGAAACTCTAACAAAAGGCTCTGACTACAAAAAGATGCTCGCTTCAACAACATCCATGGAGTCCATGGAAAAGAGCCAGTTCAACTCCTCCTTGGATGACACACAGAGCTTTGATATCTACGAGGCTCACAACCCGAGCAACGTCATACAGTTAAAGCATAGCACCTTCCACAAGAAACCATCACCAGAATACAGCGTGCCTCAAAACAACAATAGACCATACAATCTGGCGTTCAAAAACGAAGGTTACCGAGACAATTCGGCCAGTGGAGCGCCATCTATGAACACAGTAGCTACCGAGGAGCTTCCAATCATCCACCATCCGAATGGGCTAAGATCACCAGACGATGATACTATTTCACCACCAAGCGAGACGTATTTCACATCAGATACGCTACCGTTAAGGGTGGATAAGTCGGATGACCCTGTGTTTATGAAGAGGGAATTGGAGAAGGGAGGGTTTGGGAGTTATGGTGTTCCAGAAGCTTCCAGTAAGCCACAGCTGGCGTTTATGCTGGAGCTTCGGTCGCGGTTGCCGGACCCACCAACACATTCTACTTTTGGACGGGAGCCGCTGGGTATGTTTATATCATACTAGTTTTTGAGTGTGATGATGTTTATTTTTAGAGAAATAGATAGAGAATACATAAATGGTAAAATAGGTAAAAAAATCACCAGAGGGGCTATTGCGTAACTCTGTGACGAACTGAAAAGAACTACGAACTGCAATTGGATGACGAACCATAATGTCACAAAATCGGTATTGCGTATCTCAATTAGTTGTCAGCAGTAGACATCTATTT
>DVZL01000516.1:0-22579 GCA_018236625.1 Lasaia peninsularis
CTACTTACCTCACAATCGAGATGTAAAGCAGAGTAGTTATCTCGGGTGTAAGCATCAATTGCACCCTCGAACTATAGTCGCCCTCGCTGCCCTCGTGCGTCTAAATATCTCGGGCCGCAATTGATGACTTACAGCCCTTGGCCACTAATCTACTATTAATGCCAGTTTTTTAACGTAGTCGGTTAAAAAGTGTGATTCTCGGGTATCAGTTACCTTACTGTAAAGTTTTATCCAGATCTGTCCAGTATATTTATCGTGAAAGAGTAACAAACATCTATAGGTACATACTTCCATCCATACCTACTCACAAACTTTCGCGTTTACAATATTAGAGTAGAGGTAGGATTTATTCATACAATAGCGCTTGTCCGCGTTTTTATTTGATTATTTTATTTTAAATATTTTTAAAATATAAGTAGCCTAAGCCGTTCCTTATTAAATTAGTTATCTGCCAGTTAAAATCCCGTCAAATTCGATTCAGCCGTTTAAGGGATAGCGGGTACAAATAGACAGACAGACAAAATTCTAAAAAATGCAGTACTGGTATATACATAACATGTACAGCTATCTTATAAACATGCGAGTCGTTGCGAGACTCTACCACCTCTGACTCAAAATTGGACAATATCTCTTTTTGTAAATTTTATCGTACTGACAAAGTTGAAACAAGACGGCCTTGTAAGAGTTATCATTCTTGCCAGCCCTATGAAAATGAAATATGTGTTTAATATTGGGAACAGGTCGTTGATCGAAGTGGATATAGTAAGTTTTTAGATAGGAATCTAAGTAGGAGCCTATAATATTAATCACGAAGCTAAAAGTAATATCTGAAGACTACCCAAAGGCTGTCCCGAATATTTGGTAACCGTTACCCTTTCTAAATTGGACAACGTTAAAACAAACCGGCGTTGTGATAATGAAATAGCCAGTCTTACAAGATGTTTGATATTGCGGACACATATGTAGTTATTACGTATTTAATCTCCAGATCGCAAATTGTACCACCTAGAAAATTGTTATAGGTACTAAAGAATAGGTACATCAACGTTTCACTTTTTATAGCCATAGTAATATTATTATTTCAATCACGGCAACGCTTATACAGTAAAACGAACGTTCAAATTTTACGATACTTAGGACCTCTTTCACCAAGTCTGAGTAAAGTTAAAAGTATCAACTAACTACTCATTCATTACATAGTACTACCTATTTGACAGCTAAAACTATCAAGTAAATTAGTTCCATTTTACGTTTCTCGGACTTTGTGGAATTGTTTTCTGCATTAACTTATGAGTTTACTGAGCGATTAGCTTACTTTTAACTTTACTCAGACATTGTGAAAGAAGCCCTAAATCTTCTTGTATGCAATACTTATTAATGTTTATGTGTGTATCCTACCCTCCTGATCGGTACATGACACAGTTATCTGGAGGCAGGAATAAATAGGGTGGAGGATATAACCGGCCCGCTGTGTAGGCTAGGCAGGGTGCCATAAAAATAGTTTTATACCATAAAGATTTCTGAAAAAATAAAATCATATTTCATTGGAGTTTACGCTTATAAGCTAAAGTATGTTGTAAAATATTGTTCTTTGTCGCTTTGTCTACCTATTTGTTTACACATCACGAGAAAACTACATAGATTGATAGGTACTATATTCGGCACGGCGAACCTTGATCCCTATGACAGTTCGTGTTAGTAATGACTGATGAGATGAGGGTCATATCGATACTTAACTTTTTTATAGGCAAAGGCGTGGCTTGCATTCAGCTACATAGGTAAACATGTTTAGAAAAATATTATAATCTGCATTTTTTATGTCTACTATGATGTTTTTGTCATTAAAAAATAAAATAAAATTATGTTATAGGTAAATGGATATTTTTCAGCTAATAAAATGCTGACGTTATAAAAAGCTTGTAGTGAAATGACTCCGGATAATTGGAGGAAAGTCGTAGAAAAGACTAAAAAATTTTGCTACGATGATTGGGATCGAGATGTGCGATACAAAAACATTGTAGATCAACCGTTAGATATTGATAAAGGTAGGCGATAGCAGTTACAATTCGTTTTCAAGTCAGAAACGCAAGCACTGATGTCATTATCAGATTTAGATTCAAATATATTTAAAGAATTACTCATTGAACAGCTTTTATTTTATTTCGTTTTGTTCTATTATATTTTTTTTAATTATCTTGGAGGTACAATCGTGAGTGTATATATGGTATACTCCGATCTTCTGTTCCATTTCAAAGCATTCGTTTCCAATATCGACGTTTGTTTATTGATACATTCCGCCCTAATCGATAAATAACATAAGATGTATCTTTTGCAGGACGTAAACGTAAAGTGAGATTGTGATAATATCTTGTAAATGTTAATAATTGTTATAATTACATCGGAATATCATTTTAATGGCATAAAGCTTTACGGCATTTATTAATTTTACGTAGCTACGTAAAATTAATAAATGCCATTTTAGATGCCTTCAATACGATTATGATTTAATTGTCAGTGTCATAGGGATCAAGATTCGCCGAGCCGAATGTAGTTTGATATTAACTACTAACAAAAATCTTAAGCATAATGAAATCGAATTAGAATTTAAAATAGATATCTCTTCTCCAACGTGATGTAAGTATTAGAGTAAATAAAAATGGGTATTATTTGTAATACCTAATGCTGTTTGTTATCATTTCAAAGTGTTGAAATAGAAACAATTTTAATATGTCAATAATGTCAGGTTTCTAATGACAACTTGTCACTCGTTACATTTGTCAGTTTGACATTTGCAATTTGTCAAACAATTACAAAATACATAGTTTGCGAATTCCTGAAGAATAAAGCGTCTTTATTTACAGTTTTAATATTTTGCATTTTTGTGCTAATATCGTTCCTAAAGAAAATTATATTGTAATGGCTCAGTCTGAAGATACTGAGCTTCGAGACCTTGTGATAGAGACATTGGAAAAGAACGGATCGCTTGCAAAAGTACGTGCTTTGCTACGAGCCAATGTGTTTTTAGCCTTTGAAGAAGAATGTGAAAATCCAAAACAAAATGAGAGCTTAGATAAAATATTAAAAATGCCTGAAGGCAAAATGTCTTTGTGTATCATTCATGAGTTTTTGGAATTTTGTAACCTCAAAAACACTTTGTTTGTATACACTGCAGAGACTCGACAAGGTAAGGAATATAACTATGAAAATGTTACTGCAGAGAAACTAAATGTTCCTAAGTTAGGTAGTGATAAAGAACCTGTTTTAATTACTATTTTAAAAGATTATTTGAGAAGATGTCGTAAATTACACAAAAGTAAGGGGAAAGATGATGAAAACTGTACTTATATAGTAAATGAAGATACAAGTACTACTTCTAGTCAGTCGCTATCAGACAGTTCATCAGATGAGAAGAACAAAATTGACAGATTAATCTTGCATACAAATTCTGATACTGACACTTCAAGTGATTCAGCTAAAGATAAAAGCAGATCGGAGTATGTTCCAAACCAGCAATATTATCCTCAAGAACTTAAAAATGATAACAAGACACCACAAGCTGGCCTAAGAATGAATACGCAACAGCCGAGCTTTAACCTTCATAACAACAGTGAAAAAAATGTGTCACGAGATTCAAAAATCTTAAACAATAGTAGTACAGATTCTACTTCTTATATGGAATTGAAACCTTTAAATGCATTAGATGAAGTCTTACATAACACATCAGGGTTGCCTGATGAAAATGAATATCTTGCCAAAACTTACATGCAGACAGTTTCGACTGGTTCTCAAAATGACTCCATATCATCTATGAAAGGGCTAAGCAGTTCTGAAGAATTAAACCAAGATAATACACAGAGTCTTAGTAAAAGTTTTAAAAAGCCTGATGAACAGGGGAAAGAAACAGACACAATGGAATACAGTTATGATTTTTCACCACAAAACTCGGACCCAAAAAATTCTTCAGAAAAAGCTGAAATTCATGATTCTACGCATAAATTAGATTCACAACATACTTCAAGTTCACACAGCTCAGTTTCCTTAGCAGATGTTGCAGATTTAATCAGTGAAAAGGTCAAAAGTCTGTCTAGTCCATCTTTAAAAAGTAAAGTTGACATCAGTAATAAGTCAAAAGAGAGCCCTAAGTCAAATAAAATTTTGAGTAAGGAGCATATGAAATCATCTGTCATTAGTGATGACTCAGGCGATTTTTCAGAGTCCTCAGTTCCATCACTGTCCAATTTGAGTCTTGATATACACAGTGATTGACAAAACTAGTTAAAATTGGTGTTAATTTGTTAAAATTGTATTTACAGTAACCATAATCAGCTACAAAAATACAGAAAAAGTTAATAAACTTTTACTTAATGTTAGGTAAATTATAGATATTTTAGGTCCAGAACTTTTTAACAAAATTGCACAAGAAATATCTTATTGCTTTGACAAGAGTTAAATACTGGATATGATCAAGTGAGTGTATTTGAAGATTGCAAGTGGGTTCACAGCACTCACGTTATCTCAGTTAAAGTGTGAAAAACAAACTAACAATGCAAAAATATGCTTTCTCTTATTACTGTTAAATCAAGAAAAATCAAGAATTGAAGGACAAAATTGACCAAATAACAAAAAAAAAAATAGAGATAGTAGATCTGAAGCAGAAGTCATAAAAAAATGGTATATTTCAAAACTCAATGTTGCATTTTAACTGTCAATATTATATTTATTTTAGAGTACTATGTCCAACATGTAAAACTGGCAATTTATTACTAAGATTATGTTGTTCATCTCTATTTGTGATACCAGGCTATTTTGATAGTTTTTCACAGATAATGTATTTATGTGAATACTAGATAACATGAAATAAATATTTTAGAGGGCTTCCATACAACAAAAATGTGATTTTTGCTGAGTTGTTTCCTGACAACCAATAGATGTCACTATGTATATTTAGAACATGGTGCATGGTATGCGGCTCAAACTAAATATTTACAATTTTGTTCTATTAATGTCAACTGACAATGCTTATAGAAAATGTCCCAAGCTATACACTCCTTTTACTTCTTAAACATGTGAAATGCACTGTATAGCTGTTTTGATAGTTTATGAATATGGTACAATACACTGTGTGTGCAAGTCTGACTGGTATTTGACTAGTTATTTTAATATTAATTATTATTATTGTTCCTCAGGCAAAGTTTATCCAGTATTTTTTTCTTACAAAGCTAAACTACATTTATAGTAGTTTATTGCAGTTACGGTTGACAGTATGGGTTTTATTATAAAAATAAAATATTTTTTAAATAATATGAGAATTTTTTGAAAAGGTATTTAAAACAACTCATGAAACTGGTATTTAATATGATCCTACATTTTGTGTTTACATGCATTATACACAATAGTATTAACTTTATTAATTATGTCATTGTTTACTAAAAAGCAAGGTTATATACCTTGCTTTCTAGTATAATAAAATTTTATGAAAATAAATTTCTATAGCTTAACATCAGAGTGTAAATAAGTAAAATAAAAAAGTTTTTCTACATACAAATGATTAAGTGTTTGTACCTATATCTTAAGAAAAAAATTACAAAATAAATCAAACACCAATTACTCAATATTTATAAGAATGTGAATAAACTGTTCCTATTTTGTAAATATGCATATTAGTTTTAGCATAAACATAATTAGTGTAAATTGTAATTACTCAAATTGCATTTATTTACTGTGCCAGTGAATTAGTAAAAACTACGACAAAATTAACATTCTACCCAAGTAAAACATGTATATTTATTCTGCACTTGAAGGTGTATCCCATAGAGGGCGCCACTTTTTTTAATTTGCTCAAAATGTTTGTTACAACTTATTCATGGAATAATATTTACTGCTTAAATTGACACAGAAATTTACAATTAGTACTTTTTATATAAATATGAAACCATATAATCGCTTCTTGCAAAAATATTATGCATTTAATTATATTATTTGATATTTCTAAGATTGTATCAACAAAATGTGTCCAGTAATGTAATTTTAAAGCATACATTGCCATATAATAAATTAAATTACTCATGAGATTAGAATAAAACTGAAATATACAAAAGATTTTTAAACTAATACTTAATTAGTTTAAAAATCATCAAATACAAGTTTTATTCATTCAGTACCCCGCATGCTTTTTTTATAGTGATTTTTTAGAATTGGTGTGTGAAGAGTTTAATAGGTAAAAAGGGTAATTGATTTAATTGACATAGTGACACTTACATTTCTGTTTCATAATATGGTCTAGGTCTCATTAAGGTCTGAGGACTTTTTAACACTTGAAGTTTGACTTCAAATTCCGATCCGTGGATCCTTACTGTGGATCTGTATATGTATAATATAGTTAATTATCCAGCATATTACTACATAATATATCAATGCTTTTATCTATTACATATTAATATGTATACTTACACTGAATTATTAGAATGTGTGATTATTGATGAATCTAAAGCCCTCAAATGTTTATGTGGTAGGAATTTTACAAAAATTCTGAAAACATGTTTGTATTTATTAATATTAATTTTTTTTCTTTCATCAATATATGCCTTTAAACTGCATAAGAAATAAATTATCTCGCACTTACTGAAATATCCGGTACTATGTTGCTAAATGGTTGTGCCTTATTTTATCTATATCAAGATTTTGCATGGTTCCTTAAGTTTCAGTCAAGATCTAGTCCTTAATTATCTCTATGAGAACAAAACTGGTTCCGTCCAAATTGCTCCACTGTCATTTCTATATCTGGTGAAGCCTTTATAGGCGTTACAAACTGGCTGTATATAATATACCTAATAATACATTTTTTTAATAAATTGTATGCTGTAAAATATGAATTTTTATTTCCTCAGTTTATGACATATATTTACCTAGGAAGCTAAACTATTATTTGTCACGTTCCCTCAGGAATAGCCGCGGCAGTTAGTGTAGGGGGTTCTTAAATAAATTTGCCTTTCAGTAATACAATATATTAATAATAACAATATTAGCTCCACTTTCCGCCACTACGCATAGTTCATTAGAAGTATTAGAAGGGGGTCACTGGCCTGGGTTCCTTGGGTTAACTAATCTTCTAGTGGCAGGGTGCTAGCTAGGTCCCACAGAGATTTGCAGATCTTCGTAGATAAGGGCTAGTGCTAACGTTTTCTTAGCAGACAGCAACAGTAGGTGTTAAGTTTGCTAGATATTCTGCCTCCACTTAGAACCCCTGGAAATCAGAAAGATAACGGATAATATCAGCAGCAACACGTTATCGTAACCCAGTGTAGACTAACAGGACACAGCTCTTTAACAATAATTTAAAAGCCCACATCAATTAATTACAACGATTACGGCACAAGGCAATCTACTTATCAGCATTACAACTATGAATAATTGGGAACTCACCATAAGGGGTTTAGATGTGTTCTTCTATATTTAGACGATGTTATCGGCTATTATTTTCGGTATTTAGATGAAAATATAAACTTGGTAGTAATTAAAATAGCGTGAGTAACCCGACCGTACTAGTATCGGCGTCGTTGTGCTTTTTGAAAACTCAACCGTTCCTATAACTTAAGCGCCTGCGTTAATATTCGTTTGAGAACGACAGTATCGAGTTGCCATTACAAAAAACTTTTGTTAGGGTATTTGATTTTACAATTAATATATTATTAGTTAAGTTTTTCTTGTATAAATATATTTATTATATATATTTTTATTAATTTATAAGTCGGACATTTGTACAACGCTACAGCTTAGTCAAATCGAAAAATAAAATATTATAAATTATCTTCGTCATCTTCAATAATATTAGATGGGCTGAGGACAATCGTATTGACTACGTTTGGCAATAAATCATCCGTACTAATATACTAATTACTAATATACTAATATACTAATATACTAATATACTAATTTACTAATTTACTATTACTAATAACTCTGTCTGTCTGTCTGTCTGTTACGCTTTCGCGCCTAAACCACCGAACCTTTTTTGACGAAATTTAGTACAGAGATAGAGTTAACCATGAGGAAGGACATAGGCTACTTTTAACCGACTATATTAAAAAGAGGGTATGTTTTTACGCAATAAGTATTATAAGTCGGAAAAATGTCTTCCTTTTGAAAGTTGAACGTTAAAAAAACAACTCACGCGGGCGAAGCCGCGGGTGCAAAGCTAGTATTATATAATACACTGTCACGAATTGAAATAATTGTTTAGTTAAAAAGCTTCACGCTAAGTTTCTTGTGGGACAGGCAGAAAATATTAAGAGAAAAGTGTCACGATTCCTAAATATTTGTTTTGCCTATCTTCCTCCTATTTATAATTCTCTTCATATAAACACGCAGCTTTTGGAGATTCTTGATAACACACGAGCATTTTGGTCAACCTATTCGTATTGTATATTTGTTTTGTTAATCTTTCATTCTTTTCACACCATCGAATTCTCTTTCTCATTTTCACATTGTTTTCTTTCATTCTCACTTTTTCCCTCATCGCACTATTATGAATGAAAAAATATTCAGAAATAAAAGTAAACAGAATAATTCGATACACTGAGTCTAAAAACAATGTATAAGAACCATTTATATTCATTAATACACTCCCCCATTACCATACAAAATGATGTAATTTTTTCTATTTATGATGTAATGGGAGAGAATGTAATTTAAAGTGAAAGATACGTTTCCGTCTTGTGGAATCGACTTGGCTTAATGAAACGTCACTCACTGAAACGGGTCTTATACAGGAGGTTTAATAATAACACAAAAATATATATTCTCGGTTGGCCATGATTTAATATTAAGCCCAATATGTTTTAAAGTACTATTATAATATCAGGTATATGTGTACAATTACTTATTTTTCTTCACATAACTTTCTAAAACTTTTCTCTTAACCCAAAGGTTTAAATGAGTCAAAGTTGAAGTGAAAATATATACTTTCATATTAATCTTGACAGCCCCACTACTATTAAGAGATCACTTTCGAAAGTAGACATTTTGGAGCCAGACTATACAGTTGATATTTTAAATTTCACTTGTAATTGAAACGAACGCTTTGTATAATGCGGTGCACGCACGGAGCGGGATGGGAGCAAGATCAAGAAAAGTGTAACCAGACTTTTTCTCGATACTTATCTGTAGAATAACATCACTTTGTTCTAACCAGGGGTCCATAGTCCTCTCATACCGTTTTCAATTTAGCCACATTTGACGCTGAATATATTTACCAAATGATATTTCAATACAATCGTAGAGAAACGTTTAATACAATAATAAGATAATTTATTAAACATCTTTAATCAGTCTCAAGTAAATATTACAGGTAAGAAGTAATAAACAAAACTGTCTTTGTTCCATTAATGAACTTCACAGAGACTGCTATGTAAATATAAACAAACTTGTTTCTCTGACGTCTGTTGGGATCTAGAATTCGCATGTCTTACTTTGTATTAAACTTGTTTGTTTGTCGAGAAAACGTTGTTTAAAGTTTTTGTTTTTATTGCATTTTTTACACAACAGCTATAGGAGCCAAACTCCAATGATATTGGTGTAATTTTTACTTACACCCTCTAAATTAATTTAGTTTAATAAAATCATGGGGAAAACTATTTACTAAAAACTATTCAACACTTATCCGAGGGTGGTGTCTAAAGTCTACAAAATCGACGTAGGTACTTTCTTCTTTTATATTTGATAACAAAAGTGCACTACCTTTTAACCTTGCAAAAACTTTTATAGTACTTTATCGATAACTACAGTTCTTTTAATATAGTTTATTGGCGATTCCTTCACAATTATTATGCATCTTAATAGTTTCTCTCTCACAGGATCGGCACAGTCCTGTGACCATGGTCTAAGTCATGACTTATTCCGACTAAATCATGGTAAAAGATATACTATATTCATAATAAAATTAAAATCAAAAACGTCTAAAATAACAAACAAATGACAAATAAGCAATTTGGTTTGGAATAATTTAATAAAGATTAAAATAAATTTGTTCTTATTTGAGTCCAGATTCTATCCACGAGCAAATAAAAGAAAGCATTATGTATATTTCAGAATTTTTGCGCTAAATGATATAGAACTTTGTGGTTTTATTGTCGCTAACTCTCATACTTGGTAAAGTTTTCGTTTCTTTAATGGAGTTTGTACAGAAGTACTTTTCTTGTTTAAGGTTTCTTTCGAAATCTTTTTAACAATCAAATTAAATAGAAAATCGTATTTTTCTTTTTAAATGTCCATGTAGTTCGCTTAACTAAACCCGCAGATTTCAAGTGCGGACGTTCTTAGAGTTAATCTTTTCAAACTTTAATGTTATTAACAGCTAGCCGACCTAACTTAGTATCGCCCGTAATTGACAGCTAACATCGATTTAGGAAATAATAAGATATTGTTTTTCTGTTTTATCACCATAATATGAACCTCACTTGTGTCTTGATGATAATAAAACTATCGAAATTGTTTAAGTTTTTCTCAACACATACTAGTGATAGAATGTTTACTTAAATATTTGTATATGAGACTACTTGATACTATTATAATACCGCGTACCTGTATCATGCGTGCTTGTACTTGTAATATATAAATGTTATTTAAAACGGAAGAACTAGCTATTTACGATTTCAAATTAAAAAATCGCCAGTTAATATTAAATCAAGTATTTTATTAACAAATATATTATACTGACTAGATAGAGTGAATGGTACTGACTGGTAGAGTCTTGCATCGACTCGCCTAGATTGGTACCACCGCCTTACCTATTCCTGCCACAAAATAAGCGCAGTGCTCGCCATTGTCATGTTCTGGTTTGGATGATAGAACAGCCGGTAATACTTACCTACTCATGCACCATCCCAGCCTCGGGTTGGCAACGCACCATTTCCACCTTTGGTGTCTTTAGGCGACGTGTATTTTTTACCATCAGGAAATCCGTGCTTGTTTACCTTAAAATATCATAAAAAAATATATATTCAAAAACTTAAAGCTAAGCTAGATATACTTATACAGGGTGTTTCAAAACGGTGTGATAATATTGAAAGGTGTTGATACACATCGCATATTCTAGAATCAAATGACAAAATATTAAAAATCTAATCACAATTATTTTTTTTACCATACAAAAATGAAAAAGTATTTTTTTTTGTGACGACCTTAGCATCGCTACATCGCTAAGTACACATTTTCCCAGCGTACCTAAGGCGTTAAACCCATACTAAATTGTAGGTAGAAATTGTATTAGTAGTGTCATTGTAATAGTAGTGTCAGTGACACCTTTTATTTCAATGACATTACAATCAACTGACTTGTCACGTGTAAAGTTGGTACTCTTTTAGTTTCGTTAAAGTTGAAACTGCAATTACTCGAAATCTACAATACCCTATTGTAATAAATATCTATCAGTTGCTATCACATTGTTTTACAAAAAAAAAAAAAAAAAACAATACGGAGCTAAATTATGGGTTCAATTCCTGTATTAATCAAATATTAGTTATAAGCACGGTAAAAATACTAAAATTTTAAATATCTGCCAATAAAATTATAATCCAATGTAAATAAGAAGCCTCGTTCAAATATGTCACACTTATAGAATTATTGTAGCGAAAAGGAAGTATTATACATTATTACGTCACATTATACCCGCCATTTCTTTATCAAACGACACAAAGAAATGCCTTCACAAAAGCAGCTTAATTTTTTACGTTACCGTAAAATAGCGGGCAGCTATTTCATTTATCTGAACCTTCAGACGCGTATTTCCATACCGGATTGTGTTATCTTAGAGTTTCATACCCTGTGGTATTGGAAAGCACAAGTACCTACGTCATACATCTAAGCTGCCTGGACTTTTGTAGTTGCTCTCTACATTTGGAACATACAGGACATTATCCATGTTCTTATATTGTAATATTTACTTATTTATGAAACACTTCAATGCACGTAAAATATATCAATTTAAATGTGTGTATCTTATATGTATTGCAAAACAGTGATCGGTGTTATAGAATCATTTTTGTTGTGGAGGAATCAATAAACATAAACAGACATAAATAAAATAAGTATTAATGTGAAAACTTTGTAAGTTTTACTTCTAAATATTATTATAGTTTAACTGATGCAGGAGCATTTTGCAAAATGCAGGACGACTGATTTCCTGGCAGCAAGTAAGTGGCATGCGTCAGTTAGTCTATAATTAATCTTGTGACTAAAAAAGTGTTAGTGTGATTATTTCCATCTGCAGATCTGATGTTGAGGAGGTGTTGACATGAGCAAGAGGACTAAACAACCCACCCTCAGGTTGACTACGCACCTTCGCCACTTTTGGCAACTATAGGTCACTTAGATTACTTGCCATGAAGAAAACGGTCAATTAAGTTGCCTTTCGATCTCTATTATCCTAAGTTGCCAGCAATCTACATAAATAAATTCCCATCTTGTGATTAGAGCTTGAACACAGAAAGATTGAAAAGATCCGGCGAAGACAACTTAGCAGGCTTTAATTTTTTTATTTTCTAAATTTATTTACTTTCTACAACAAGATTGAAAGAGGAGCACTCATCCCCGAGCATTTTTGTCATCCTTAGTCTTTTTACTGTGAAGGGAAACATCAGAAAGACATAACAACAGACTTTCCATCTGTCATATCATGGGACCTAATATCGTACTTTTATCGTGGGTTCATATGTACTTTATTTTTATTTAAAACATAAATTTACAATTCCTACAAAATCTATCCTCTTCCAAGATAAGTAGTCCATCATGGTCACCCTGTACGTACACTCACTGATAGGTGCAGGCTTATGAAAGTGGTTTAGCACTTAAGTACGTCTGTCTGACGCTCTTAGTCTTGATAGCTTAATTTGCTTAGTCAACCCATATTAATATCATTGACGCGAAAATTGCTTTATCTGTCTGTTTGTCCCCGGATCACTTTTGCAGTGATGCCGCCAATATTATATTTTATAGATGTTATATTTTTTAAACAAAAATAATAATTATTTATTATAAATTATATTGTTTCCATAATTCTAAAGGATTTTTTAATTTATTTATCAAAGAAACCATTCATAAAGTTGAATGTTCACTATTATATATTAGATTTACTATGCGTGGTTTTATTATTGGTACATCCATATAAAAAGGGCTGATGAAAGGCATAAAAGCTTTTATAAACCAAATAACAGCTACAACTAAATAACTTCTTACGCTGACATAGCCGCGGGCTTTGGCTAGTTTCTTTCAAAAGTAATTGAATCCCATCCGAAATATTTTTTATGAAAAGTATTGCCAAGATGAGACTGCAATATACGGCTTATACTTTCAAAAAGTTTGACGTCATGTGGAGTCATGCTTCCAAATCTAAACGCTGTAACTCTACATCAGACAATACAGGTTAATAATGTAAAATATCTAACGAATATGAACATAAAAAAATTAAACAAAGTAGTTTCTCCATCTAATATTAAAACAATAAATTTAATGATTAAAGTAAATGTTACTTTAAAAGAATTTTTATTATTGATATTTGATTTGATTATTGTCGTTCTGTTGCAAAAAGTACCTAAAAAATGGTCGCCCTACAAGCGGGCTCACTGACACTTGCTGGCCGTTGGAAATAGTTTAGCACTTACGTATCGTCTTGCTGACGTTTTAAGTCCTTCGATACCCACAACCTTATAAAACTATAAGGTGTACGGTGAGTATTGTTATTTTCATACAGTTAAAGATAAGTTTTAAGAAATGTATATCCCAATGTGTTGCGTAGTAATAATCCATATTAAATCGTAGATAATATTGATTACTAGCTGTCTCGGACGTCGTCACCCATCGCCCGTGCTGTACTAATTTTATTTAACTTAATTACAGAAACAAAAACACATACATCTCAGTTATATGGCGTAATTCACACGATTTTATTTTATATGCAAGTATGCTAGCCGACCCGTGCCCACTTCGATGGGCGTTAATTATTATATTTTTTTGATGCAATTATAGTGTGTAGTTCTTACAAGGTACTAAGTTTTATCGGGTTCGTTGTTTAGAATTATCTGGCATTGGATGTGACATAGATTAAATTTCCCCCGCGCAACACCGATGAATAAATTCACATTATTAAACTACACAATCAAATACCATACTTTTAACGGTTAATTATAACTTAATAAAATTATCTTCAGATTATTGCTGGGGTTTACAAAGCAACGTTCCTGATGCAAAATACAATAGAAAATCTTAGAAAACTGTGTATATTAATATTATAAGACGGATGGTAATTTAATTTTTGTTTAAATAATTTGTAATTAAAAAAAGTAAAAAAAAAACATATTACAGTAAAACTATTCATAGTTCTAAGTATTTATCATTATTCCTAACAAAATCAGGTAATTTTTTTCTTGTTACACTGAAAAAAGATTTTTTGTCGATCAGTGTAATGGATAACGGCACGGAGCTCACATTTGGCCGTTTTTTTATTTACATGCACATTTAAAACGTTAACTTAAAACGCTTTCTAATTATTGAACTATTTTTTTTATGAAATTGAAAGGCAAATAAGCAGATGGATTCCCTGATCGTAAGAAATACACGTCGCCTATAGACACCAAAGGTGGAAATGGTGCGTTGCCAACCTGAGGCTGGGATGGTAAGCCTCTTGCTTGAGTAAATTTACCGGCTACCCTACCCTCTAAACCAGAACACGACAATGCGAGCACTGACGCTATTTTGGCAGGAGTAGGTAAGGCGGTGTTAGCAATCCAGGCGAGTCGTTGCAAGATTCTACCACCTAGTACATTATATAGATAAATTTGATACCGGATTGGCTGGTGACTGGCGCTTCAGACTTCCATCCCGGCCGCGGCAGTCCAAATTAAGTTGTTACCCTGTTATGTAATATGCACCAATGAGTTTTCTAACTTAAGTACATTTTCTGAGTTCTCTTACGCTAAAGTCAAATATTCTCAAGGGTAATTTGAACTAATGAGTATCTGCTCTAGAAGATCAAAACTATTGCTTGAGATTAGAGCTGAACCCGATATGGCGACGGGCTTGCCTCCTGTCACATCGTGGGACCTGATGTCGTCGGCTAATCGTAGGCGCATGAATATGTACCACTGCCTATCCCTTCAAGGATATAGGCGTGACTTTTATTTGTTTTAAAGGAATATATTTAATATATATAATTTGTGTAAAGGAATATATGCATGGAATTTGCCAAGCTTAGTCTCAGTTGATCGATATTTTACTACTACGATTGATTACTGGCATTGAAATGAGGTTTTCAATGCAGAAAAACTGGTCTCGTTTTTGCCAAACGAAACTAATTAACTTGTTACCTTGAAGGCGTACCCTCGTAAGGTTGCCTCATTTCAAATAAGGGCTTTGTTTAATTAGGGTTTCCTTCCATAAAAAATGAATACTTTTGTTCAACATTTTTCATAAATCGTACAGATTTTCAAATGAGATGAAGCCAAAAATAATAAATTTGAAGTAGCATATACTAGAAAGATATCTACTTGGAAGTAAATTGATTCAAATTAGGCATACATAAAGACAGATTGTGTAATTCTGCCTCAATATCACCCTATAATACTTTGGGTATTGAAATAAAACCATATAAAAAAAGTAAGTTCACCAAAGAAATTAAACTTGTCCCTTACAACTGGGTCGACTAGACCGAAATAGCCTATATTTTCCTTTTCTAACGGCACATGCAATGAAGGTGTGGTGCAAGTGTCAGCGTGACCTTGACGTTACGTAAGCGTATACAAACGGAATGGCCCAAGGACGCGATGTCTAAAAATTCATTTACATAAATGATGTTATAAATAAGGATATTGCCTCAATTTATGCGGATCGATACAATCTTTTCTTTTTGTCTTGGTTAAAAGAAAGCGTGTAATTGAATATATTATGTAAAGTAGCCCTTTATTGATAAACATGTTTGAATAATATTACAACTCGCGACTCGCAAGCATACTGTAAGGCTTCATTTAAGACGAAATGTCGGCTTAACGGCGAACAGATTCAGTGTCTAAGAGTTTTTATCAACAAAATAGTTATAGAAGCACGTTCTTTTATAAATATTATATTAGCTATCTTATTTTCTGAATCAGTCCTCGTGTCCATCAGTCTTAGTGATCCTTCGTCCGCTGCTAATCTTATATAATCGTCTTATACTCTGAATTTTTCGAGTTGTATAAGCTTATAAATATTATGATCACCTAAAATTATTTTTGTTGTTGCTAATTATAAATAACAATAAAATCGCAAGTCGTATGAAAGTTTTACCTTGACATTTGACTCTAAGTTTATAAATTAGTGTTATCGCAAAGCTGCGACCACTGATCATAAATTACAGCCTTAGTTTGACCTTAGGTAGTATTTATATTTTAGACTTTTCAGGCCTTGTTTACTGAAACAAGGCGTATTTAAACTTTTTTTTTAAGTAGAACATACGACGCAGCGAATACTTCTGATCGCCTAAATACCTAAGTATACACTTAAATACTCACGTTTAAATACATATTTAAAATCGTCGACAATTTCTTTTGGTTACGTGCACTGTAACTAAACGACGAACGAGACAGTGACGAACTCTATAAGTAATAAAATGACGTGTAGGACATAGGTATTCTCTATAAAACGCCCAATTAAATATTTATAAATATGAATATTGCTGGAACTTCTGAAATAACTAAGTTGAGATGTTCAGAGAATAACTACATAGCTCAATTCTCGATATTATTCAATAGTATCTAAAGTTTATGTAATTTTAATTATTATATATGTAACTACCTACTTCCTATGGATTCGCACACATCACTTAAAGTATGATAAAATTGACGTACTTGTTTTAAGCCACTATCTATCAGTGTATTTAATTTTTAAAATTTTACTTGCTAACGCGTACGCACACACACAAATGACTGTTCACACATATTTTTAATCCTTGCCGACATATTCTTACCGTAAAAAAATCCCATTGTTTCCAGCAAAAATAAATAGTAGGTAACCGTAACCTTTCAACTTAGACCAAACATCACATTGTGTTGTACACACAAGGCCAGGCTTCGGGTGTTGGCAATTATTATACACTCAGCAGTCCCAGCACAATACCGAACCTGGTCCGTACAAGGGGAAGGAATACATGGTTTCTTGAATGTAAATATTCATTTGATTAACACTTATCCACACACACATATATATATAGGGCGTCCCACGGCTATGCCACATGGAGGGGAAGTACCTTAAATATTGCAGACAAAATTATTTATTTATTTATATTTAGGGATAAGAGGTCATATCGCGATTGCTTGAACTTCTGTTGAATGCCTTGCATCAATAGTTGTAGCGAAAATATTATTTGGCCGTCACAGGCTTTTAATAATTTTCATATTATAAACACCAGTTTATCTTTGTTCGCTTAAAATCTGTTTCATTACTAGTTATTGCCCGCAGCTTCCTGTTTGTTTTATTTTTCTCTCCCACGGAAGTCATACTGAGTTCTCATTGAAGGGATCGTATATCTTTGAGTCGTTATGTTTACTTAGAGGTAGTACGTATACTAAATTATGTCAAGAATAGAATTACTATCATGACGAATAAAACCTCAATATTGATATTTATGTATTTCCGTCCAAAAAACATGAATATTCTCTGATCCCTGAACCCCGTACCACGATAATCACGTAGAACATTTGATATGAGTATAGTTAATTGAATGCATCCTTTTTAATTTGTGTGATACAAAACACGAGCGAGCTCCCAAATGGTCAGTGTCACACCAATTGATGTTACATCATCGCTAGTGATCGTACAGAATACACCTTGTATTCTGTACGATCACTATTGTATGACATCATTACGTATTATACCCAAATTAGGCTTCAGTGACATTCTTCTTCTTCTTTCTTTGTTTGTAGATTACATAACAATAATTTTGCCAAAGTCGCGTCGTTAAACACTCACTTAAGGGCTTTTTTAATTTACCACCTTAGATATATTAAAGATACACAATTGTGTGCTGTCATTGTATAATGATACTAAATAATGTTGGAACTGACTTAGGTGACCAATTAGGGTAATAATGTAGCTAGAAAAGTCCAGGTAAGTAATTTAAAAAAGAAACGCTTCACTCTTTTAAAAGGTTCGCGTACATCTTACTATCATACTGGCAATAGACATCATGCTTTCAGCCAAATGGCCAAAGAGGTTGCTTCGCTATTCATCCTCGTCTTCGTATGAGTATAATAGTCATCAATTTCAATATCGAACGGCGAAGCTCGAGCTTCGTTGGTGAAAAAAATGTTTAATTCTTGTAATGCCGGTTTTTTTCTACTTACAATCAAGATGTAAAGCAGAGTAGTTAGCTCGGGTTTAAGCTTCAATTGCAACCTCCAACTATAGGCTCCCTCGCTGCGCTCGTGTGTCTCTCTCGCACAATAAATCGTAAATATCTCGGGCCGCAATTGATGTCTTACAGCCCTTGGCTACTAATCTAGTAGATTTACAGCCCTAAGACGATAATTTTTACACAAACTAATCTAACTACACAAGTACAAATAAATATTTAAAATAGATACTAGAATACATTTTAATAAACACCCAGACCCAGAAATGCTCCCCCCGTCGGAAATCCAACCCGAACCTTGTGGTTGGTCAGTGGTGTTAGGTCTATACGTTAACCCCACGACCAAGGAGGCAATCAAAATATTATTTTATTTAAAATTAGCTGACTGAACTTACAGGCTGCCAGGCGTACCGTCTGACTTTGACAGCTTATAAGTTTGTATGGAAAAATCAAAGAATAGTTTGCCTATGTTCCTTAAATTTTTCATAGCATTTTTATTTTATATGAACATTCCTCATCAAACGCAATGAAAAAGAAATCAACCAAATCAATTCAGTCATTCTCGAGTTTTTCGCTTAGCAACATGTTTAGTTATTAATTTTTATTTATTGTATAGATGATTGGTTAACTCTTATTAGACCTACAACTAAATAGGTGAGGTGGCTTGGTTATTTATTAGTATTTACTAAAGCCCCTCATATTTAGGGAGGATACGGGAATATCTAAATAGTAACGAACAATCTTAACATTTTGTCGTGTCTATCATAAAGGTGTTATAGATAGAGCAGAGAACTGACCGTCTGATAAATGTGTCAGAAGATTGCGTGGGTATCTTAGTAGTAGAGAGAGACAGATGGGTTCCCGCCATGAAGCTAAAGGTACTACAGCAATCATATTTCTCTTTCTGACGTCGGGCTTTTCCGCTTGCTCGCAGCAGTATGTCTCACCTGCTCTATGTATAATACGAAAGTCTCATCACTAGGATGTGGTTATCACATCTTATTTGTTTGTTTCAGACAGATTATACTTCGCCACACTTAAAACCGGATACAAACCAAAACCGACAAGAAACAGCAAGTACTTCCACATTGAAGATGACATCGTTTATGAAAATTTCTACTTCGATTTTGGACCGTATCATCTTTGCCATTTGTATCAATTTTGCAAGAAACTCAAGGAGGAATTGGAGAAAAATCCGAAAAAGAAAATAGTGTTTTACACGAGTAATAATGAAACACTCAGACTCAATGCCGCTTACCTTATCGGAAGCTATCAGGTCAGCGTTTAATCTATATTGTATTCAGTTCTGAAGTGTTGACTTTGTACCTACATACTAATGAACGATGAGTTACAAAAGTCCATACATAAGTTTAAAAAAAGCACCTTCACGCCTATACGCCTTAATGTCCCCGAAGGGGCAAGCAGAGTTGAGCTAGTATATCCACGACTCGTAAATCCAGTAGATATACTAAACAACCACGATTAGCAAAGGTACTAGGGGCCTGGTGTGATAGGTGGGAAACCTATCGCCATTTCGGGCACATTCCAATTCCGGGCAATGTAATGCTTACTAAGAATAATCTGAAAAATGCCAGACCTGGGAATTGAACCCTGGACCTTAAGCGGCTAACGGTCTTAACAGGCGACAGCCGCACCGTTACATCACCGAGTCGATAACTTTGAGTACAGTTTATTAGGAACTATGTACTTGGGTAACTGACTGTACGTATAATGTAGTACGTAATTGTTTACAACAAGTACCTACCACTGGTGGTAGAGTGTTGTGCAGCAACACCCCGGGACTTAACTACTCCTGCGAATCACTGTCTTATCCCATAAAAAACCTATCAAAATTCTCTACTCCGTATTGGTATTGGGCTTTTTTGAAAAAGTACTCTTGCCTACCCTCAAGGCGGCTTGTAAGTGACGAGCATAGGTTAAACTTGTTAATTGTCACAATAAGCTCTATAGTCCCGCGACAACTCGACTTAAGGCTAAAAATTATCCAGATTAATTTTTAAATAGCAAATTGATAACTCGTTCACCTAAAAACTACTACAGTAAAGAACTTAACAACTTTTATAAAATTATCAAGAAATAACTCTCGAATCATTCAAAGTGTTACCTATTTTTAATTTAGCATTAATTTGGTTATATTGTTGAATACTAATGAAACCACGTTACATATCAATTCAAATTAGAATGTGTAATAACGATGTAAGCAACTTTATAGTTGTCATTATTTAATTCACTATTTTGTTCTACTTAGCTTCTAATAAAATGCCACTTTTATCACCTTCAGCCTTCTTCTAATAAGTTTTCCTACGAGATTTAGATATATAAATAAATAAATAAATTTGACTGGACAAATTACACAAATTGATCTAAACCCAAAGTAAACAAATTAAATGCTTGTGTTATAGGTGTTAGTCAACGATATTAATACGTAGAAATACTTAAATAGATACCAGAAAAAATTTAATAAATACCCAGCCCCGGAAATACAAACATCTATGTCACACAAATGCTTGTCCCCGTCGGGAATCGAACCCGAGCCTCGCTGTTAGTCGATGCGGTTAAGCGTGTACGCTAGCCACTCGGCCAACGAGGCGGGAGGCGAGGATATATAGATAAGCTACGTCGCGGAAAGGCAGATCTTTTTCTTCAAACGAAAAAAAAGAAAAACTTTTCATCAACTCTAACTGCTGTATTGCCTAGAGTCGCTTGTGAACTTACATTTTAGACTCAATATCCAGTCTAAATTTCGTTAAATTCTACCGGTACCTACAGACAATACATATATCTAGCCAAAATCGGGCAATTAAGAATACTTCTATTTAAACTTTCATTTTTAACTAATATCTTTAGCATTCTAAAAAATTAGTAATGTAATTTCAGATAATATACCTGAATAGTTCCCCAGCAGCTGTGTACAAACAGTTGACTGAGGGTACCTGGTCTCTGCTCAACTTCCGCGATGCATCAGGTGGTCCTCCTCTCTTCGATATCTCCCTGTTGGATGTGCTCCACGGTATGAAGGTCGCTCACGATGCGAGGTTCTTCGACTTTGATCACTTTGATGCTGAGCAATATTTGTTTTATGAGGTAATTTTTTTTTTCATTTTTTCATACTTTTTTTCATACTTTCCCCTTGAACACTGTATCTATTTAAGAAAACCGCATCAAAATCCTTGGCGTAGTTTTAAAGATTTAAGCATACATAGGGACAGAGAAAGTGACTTTGTTTTATACTATGTAGTGATATAAAGTCGTGTTATTTACACCATTTATAACTTAGAAACGGTTGGGTGTTTATAAAATTTTTGTATTTTTGGAAAATTAAGATTAAAAAATACATGGCAGTCATGGCACGATCCGGGCGGTTCGAAGTTCGCAGGTGAATTAATTTAAATTGAGTATAAGTATTACGAAATTATGTATTTTCAGAAAGTGGAAAACGGTGATCTGAATTGGATAGTTCCTGGTAAAATGCTGGCGTTTTCAGGACCCCACCACAGATCCCGGTTAGATCGGGGCTATCCCCTTCATAGTCCTGAGCATTATCACGAATATTTCCGGAAGCATAATGTCACAACTATAGTGAGGCTGAATAAGAAGTCGTACGACGCGAGGCAGTTCACGGCCCACGGGTTTGAGCACAGGGAGCTGTTTTTCGTCGATGGCTCGGTCCCGTCGGATCTCATTGTCAATAGATTCATCAGGATCGCGGAAGCAGCTAAAGGTGCTGTCGCCGTGCATTGTAAAGGTGCGTTATATATTTTTTTCAGTCTTATATTGGTAGCATCTAGATTACAGATCCCGTAGCCGAATAAGGAGTTTGTTAGTAAGCTTCATTTTAGTTTTAAGTAAAGATGATTAATTAATGATATATATTTAGTAGCTAAATAGTCAATTTACGATGAAGGAAAATATCGAGAACCCGGATCGTATATGCGAATTCGATTCAATCTAGGATTTGGCCTAAATTCTCTTCTGGGTTCTGTAACCCAAGTGAGATAATAGTCGCTCTGTATACAAATTGGCACATTTGTCAAGTCCCCTGGATTGTGTTGCCGAATCCGATATCTTTTTGATATAATAACGGGATAAGGCTAAGACAAAAAAGAAGAATCTATACTAATATTATAAAGCGGAAGAGTTTGTTTGTTTGTTTGTTTGAACGCGCTAATCTCTGGAACTACTGGT
>DVZL01000517.1:0-22570 GCA_018236625.1 Lasaia peninsularis
TCAGTGCTCGTCATTGTCGTGTTCTGGTTTGGAGGGTAGGGTAGCCGGTAAACTTACTCACGCAAGAGGCTTACCATACCAGCCTCAGGTTGGCAACGCACCATTTCCACCTTTGGTGTCCACAGGCGACGTATGTTTCTTACCACCAGGAAATCCGTCTGCTTGTTTGCCTTCCAATTAAAATAGATAAAAAAGTAAACTAAACACAAGTAAACTCGAATGCGATAAACGTTCGCGAGTGTAAAACGCATTTCTCAACCGCGATGACGTGATACAGAGCAATACGAGCGAGCCATTAGCCAACAATCCATTGTAGGCAGAGACAAAAGCTCCGACAATCATTCACAATCAGCAATGGAAAAATTCCATTGCGTGCTGTACATGAGTTAGCATTTAATAACTTCCTAAAAAGCTTGCAAGTGCATAGCGCAATGTACGTGGAAATGGACGGCAAACGACAAATGTGTTTTTTTCCGTTTTTATAGATAATGATAGAAAAAATGTCGTCACGCCCATATCCCCGAAACGGTAGGCAGAAGTACATATGCACTCGGGTTTGCTCACGAATTTTTCCTTCACCGTAAAAGCTTATTTATTTATTTGTCTTTAAAAAAAAGAGCTCTCGGAAATTATACTTAAGTAAGAAAAACTTATTGGTACACGGCGGGGTTCGTACCTGGACTACCGAAAAAGAAGGTCGTACCAATAGGCCATCAAGGCTCTAGAAAATGGTACGGAACCTTGCCGGATATTTTAGCCTTTTTTATTCAGCATAATTTTCAACCTTTGAATTTTGTAATACGAACATTCTTATAAAAAATTACGAACACCAACATCATTCAAAAATAATACATTTTGCAAAAGACTGTCAAGTTTCCGACGAAGTCTAAAATAATTATACAATAAAAGCTGCCATAACATCACCCGAAATGGCAGGAATCTAGTGAATACATCTCAATTAAGGATGATTAACAGGAGAGAAGTCACGAATGGTATAAACGTTTTACATGATTGAAATAAACATTTCCTTTATTGGTGTTCATTAAAAGACGAGACTGTTGTATCGTAATGTCATTTAAATATACGCTATAGGTTACTTATGTCCAAGTGAAGAAACATTAAAACATTTTTAAAGGCCGCTAACCCACTGGCGTTTTATTAGCGTTGGCGTTCGTGCAACGTCTACGCAGTGGTGACGCTGTGCGGACGCAACGTTAACGTCGTGCTCAGGCTGCTATTTGAGGCGTATAATCAGAGACAATATGGATTTCGAGGAGGAAACACAACAGCTGGCGTTGCTACTTCGACGAAAATTACGTAAAAGAAAAAGAAAATATAATCGTCCATTTTGGGAAAACCTTTATGTGCCAATCGATTCCAAGAATGTGAATATTTCGTGTTATAAATAGTGAATCGGAATTTTGTGAATATTTACGAATATCTATCTGAGTCTACATTTGATGAACTTTTAGAAGTGATACAAAATGACATACAATGTACATTATTTAGACACTAATTCTGGAATTACCTGGGGTGTCAGTGTCACCAGAAGAGAGGTTTGTTATAACTTTGAATTAGGTATATCCTATTTATTTTTGTCTGATTTCCTTCAGATAAAATTTCAAGAAATTTATCTACACTAAAGACCTTTGCCTTTTGCTTTACTAAATGTCTACTTGAACCTTCTATCGGTAATTTTTCGTGATTGTTTCGTTGAATCGATGTGGCGTTAACGTTGCGGAATTGTAATGTCAATGCTTGCCATCAGAGACCTGCGACGTCGACATGTGAAGATAGTTAATTTCATCGGAACGTGATACTTCTACATTTCATAAAAAGATATTCTTCACGACAGTGGTAAGCGCCGCCGTTGCGACTGTACTATGGTACCAATTATGGCGAGAAGCTATGGTACCGCTTGGTACCGCTAAACTTCATCAGTCAGTATGTTTTGGCCCTAAAGTTTGACATAAATAATACCTGTACCATACTCGTATCTTAAGAGTCATTTAACTGCACGTCAAAAAAAGTCAAATAAATACACGAGTAAAAGAGATCAACGTATTACTGTCGCTCAGGAGTTTTATGCAATTTAATTTCAATTAAAATGTTTTTTAAAGCAAAGATAAATGTCAAAGAGGTTAATTATGTACTTACTTAAAATAGTAAAATGACGATTTGAAATTAGTGGCAAAACAAATCAAGCGTAAATGCACAAATACACCGCGGGTGGCGCTGGCCGCGTCTTAATTAATTTTATTCTAACGATTGCACTTATACATTTAAGGCTGCAAAATACTATACATTGTATTGCTCGCTATACTGTATTGCAAAGTACACTACTTTCTATACTTTACCTATTGCTAGCTACACTGTATCACTACATTAAAAACTAAATGAATCAACGTGAAAATATGTATGTATATTGTAATTTAGATTCAATCAACATAAACGAACTACTTTGACATAAATTCAAACATTTCTGTGTAGGTATTGAACGCCAAATCAAAATGAAGACCAGCAAATGTCGACTAAACAATGGGCTAATTATTTTTAAACGTAACCAAAACGAATACCAAAATAACGATACAGATTTGAGGATGACTCACATGATGATGAATGTTGACGCGGCCGATATTTCGATTGATAAATTGTTTCAAACCAAATGTTGACCAACACGTAAAAATACATAACAAATCAACAAAAATCAACCCGTCAGCTGCCGCCCGGGGCATCGGGTTTCGACTTTGAAGCTATATTTTGTAACTACTTGAGGTAGTTCGTTATTCCGAATAACCGCAAGTAATTCGATATTCTAATTGGATAATAAAGGGAAAATTACGGATGTCTAACCGTTGTTTTTGAGATGAACAGTCAGTTTCTAAATCAATCATTTTCTGTATAAAATGTACTTTTTTCGATTTTGACTCGATTTGCCTATTTGGGATTAAATCATATAAAAAATAAATACTATAGTTGGTTCACGTTAAGAAATTAGTGACGTATCCAATATCGCCCTCGACCAATTAAACCATATAATTTCGAAATACCCGCTTTTTAATTGGTCCAAGGCGACTTTCGGTAGATAACGTCAAGAAGACGTTTCCGTGGAAATGGAATACTTATGTTATATTGGTTAAAGTTAATAGAAATCTCGAGGCACCAACCAGAGGTCATGTTTCACTTGGTGCAGCCAATCGGCGTAACTCAAAAGGATCACGTATCTGCACTGCAGTTCGCAGGGATGCGCGCCACGTGCTGCGCCCACGCAGAATATATAATGAGCTGCGAGAAATAGCTGTACTTGAAATATGATGGAATATTAATTTTAACGAAGATATCATCGCCTGCGTTGACAGGAGCGTTGTCTTTTAAAATTGATTTTGTTTTTACTGCACATCAATAATACCAATGGAAAACGTGGAGATTACAATCCGAACGACAACGACCCCGAATATGCAGCATTGCTAACTCTTTTTTATGGGATAAGACAACAAAAAAGCACAGGGTTATCAAGGTAAGAGAAAACCCTGATGGTAAGAGAAAACCGTGGCCTATAGACACTATAGATGTTGTAGGTCAGGGGTCGGGCTGTTAGACCTTATGAGCAAGTCCTTTCTAAACTGATCAACCTCATGCTGACAATGCCTCATGAAAGTGAGATAGCGAGCCCTACGAGAGTGATTTAGATTTTTAATATTACCGACAGGTTGTTGTTAGAACGGAAATCTCCAGATAGAACTTTTAGTTTCACGGTCGTAACTAATCATGTTTTTGACAACTTGGTATAGGCCATGGCATTTTCCCATTATATTTCCACAAATCAATTTCCTTCGACATTGATTCGACAATTCAATGATTATTTGTAAATAACTAGCTGTCCTAGAAAACTGCGTATCCGCCTATGTATTTTTTTTTGTTATATATATCCTAGACATTTAGACAATTTACTTAAGATAAGTAATGTTTAAAAATATATTTTTAAAGGTGGTGTCATGCTATCTTAAAATAAATAAAAAATAAATATCTTCACGCTTTTATTACCGAAAGAGTAGGCAGAGATATTTACATCCACGATTAACCGACGATATTAGGTCCCATGATGTGACAAGTGACAAGTCCGTCGTTATATCGGGCACAAAAGCCGGGTTTCCTTCACCGTAAGAGCGCTAAGATAATGTTCTTAAGTTAGAAAAACTCATCGGTACATGGCGGGGTTCGAATCTGGATTACTTTGAAGTCTTTTTTACATTTTTTTAACGTCTATACAACAAATCTATTTTATTGCACACCCGTCGTTTTGACGTAGGCATAACAGTTAGCAGTGTTGCAATAATTACTGTTCTAATACGTCACGGTACAGCGTGGTTGCTTGTTTTCTGGTTGGTTGGTTATTTCAATAACAAAAAAACAAAACTACATTCTAAGCATTTTTTTGCCGATGCAACGAAGATAAAAAAAACAACTGTCAACCCTGCGCTGCTACGTTGTGGGTGTGCCAAAATTTATGTCCCGCATCGAAACTCCGAAGTTCGCGTCGCCTGCATGCACGCATCTCCGAGACAATTCGTCCCGCATAATGCATTAGCTACGTGCATGTTATTCTTCGTTGCTTCTTTTGAAAGTGCATAAAAGTCAGAATTAATTTGACAGTATTTGGTTCAGGACCAAAAAGAAATAAATATCGTAAACCTATATCCTCGTAGAAGTAGGCAGAGGTAACTATACACACACGATTAATCGTTGATATTAACCTCGAAGCAACAAAGTTCACCTTTTCTTTAGTCTTTCGAAGATTGGAATTTATTTCCTGAAGCAGTTATTCCTTTAGAATTACAATTTGGGCGTTTTTAAGGCTAGAGTGAATAAGCTACTCCTAACTTATATCTCCCTTGATTACATTATCACTTCATCACCAAGTGAATTGTTATTATACTAAGCTATCTCTTATAAAAAAGAAAAATAGCAGGATAGATTTCTGGAACGTTTACTCTTTGCTTATTTTTGGTATCGTATTCGGAGACAATTGGGCAAATTTCGATCGACTTTTTATGATTGAAGGTTATTGATAAACTTCAAATTTATTTTAGTTTTAGAAGCACTTTCTAATCTATTAATTATTTATAAAATATCATCAAAGTCAAGCCACAGCTTTTACGACTTTTTAATTTAATTAGATATTTGAATAAACGATTAAAATATGTTTAAAATATTTGTTAATAGCGCTCTTAAAGTAATTGTACAATTCGTGACCCTTTTCATAATGCTATTAAAAACCCACAAAGATGCTTATTTCGTAAAGGTACGAGAATAATATAATGAAAATAAAACGAGATCCATAATGTTCTTTATTTGGGCCAAATTACACGGTGTCCGGTGACTGCAAAGGGAAAATGGTGTCGATTCCCCGCTGCCTTTGGTGTTCAAAAGCTCGGCTATTTCATTATTGAGGTATTGATAATTTGAATAAAACGTAAATTTGAATGAATATTTTATCTATTCTTTTATATACGATTAGAATAGAATAAAAGATGATCCCTCGGTGCCTGGTGGGACACTTTTCGGACACCAATTTCGGTAGTACACGTTCGAATCCCGCCATGTATTAATAAGTTTTTCTAACTTAAATACATTTCCTGAGTGCTCTAATGGTGAAGGAAAACATCGTGAGAAAACACGAGATTTGCGGTCGATTGTGGTGACGGACTTGCCATGGGAAAATAAAGAAATTCGATCATTGAGATCGTAAAAAATTCCTTTTTTTTATTTTTTAAACAATTATATTTACTACCAGAATTTTATTACATATGCATCATAGTAAAATATGTATGTATATCTTAATATAATTTTAGTGTAGTATGCATTTATAGTTTAGTATGTACATGTAATACAATTTTAGGGTAGATTACGACAGAGGTTTTGTATCTTATATATTTCTGTCGTTTTTCGATTTTAGAGACTGTGGGGGGGCCAGTAACTTGTGCACGAAGCTGAATACTTTAATACCTTATTTATTAACAATTAGTCTATAAGCGACGAGTATTTCTAAAATTGGATATTCCTCTGTTTTAAACTCAATCCCATAAAGAAATCCATAAGATTATTATTTCTTTAATTAGTATTTGTTTGTTGGGAGATGTTTTGATTTACGAGCCAACCACCGTTCCAATTATACTTAGAATAATTCAAATATGGAACTTTAATTAGTCATTTCTTGTTCTCGGCTAATTACTCTAAACCTCTAAGGAACTAAATATTCGTACAACTAAACCTACTAGTGTTTTAGTTTTTGGAGCAAATAACAGATGTGGTTGAAGTTAATTGTGAAATGTTCATTAGTAATGAACCTTGTGTGATAATTCTGTAATAAAATTTTCAGGTTTATTAACGAGGGTCGAGGCTAAAAGGCTTAGTTTAAAATAATAAAGCTATGCGTGATATGAATATGGAAAATGTATTACTTAAGTAAAGTTAAGTTCTGTATTGTTTTACACTGCTAAATAGTTTAAGACAATGATTTTCAACATGTGGGTTGAAAAACCTTTCTCGGGGGGTCACCGACGGAAGAAAAAGCTATGGTGTTATATTAAATTAATTTATATGACACAAGGGGGTCGCCAAAATTTTCCCTTGTAAAGGGATTGAGAAATCAAAAAGATTGAAAAACACTGGTTCAAAAAAAATCAAAATCCGTTATTCTTAAATACAGTCAATGTCAACAATATTTATATGAAAATCTCACAAAATTTGAAACCAATTTGAAAACAAAATTGGTTTGGATAGTGATGATCAAGGATGGTAATAATGTACTTTAAATGCAGTTATGTTTCTCTGAAAACACCGATTTGAGTAGACAGTTCCAGACTTTTACAAGGAGAACCTCCTTAGTTCTAGTTCTTGGAATGACTGTGAAAAATGGACTTCTCAGTTCGCCTGTATGAAACATATTACATTGATTTTCAAACCAAACATATTCGCCCACGACGGATCTCTGGTCTATCAAAATTTGGTCACGGTAAACTGGTCAGTATTGGAGCTAAAACAGCTAATCCAGCACGAGTAATGTATTCCAGCTCGATGCCTTTATGTCTGTATGCAAATTGGTCGCGTGTCTGATAGACCCCACACGGTTGGTGATGTGGCGGCCGAAGTATTTTGATGGCTTAATAAAACTTTTCTCGATTATTTACGTTACGTTATGGATTTTAAGAAAGTCAGGGACATTAATAATTATGGAAATAGTTGATTTCATTTCAGAAACGTCTTTACTTAAATATATGTTTTAATTAGCTTCCCGCCAGCGGCTAAGCCCACGTGAATTATTTTGCTAACATAGATAACGAGCAGATTTTTTTCCGATTTTACTTAGTATTATGTAAAAACCCAGCCTCAGATTTGCCTTCCAGTACCATAAGACAAAAATGCATTTTTGTTTTCAAGAATGTTTCCTCCGTAATTAAAATCATAATATTAAACTCTAAAGGTAAATCGATTGACAACCTCATAATTTAGCTTTGATACAATGAGTGAGTACATATTATATACTGGTATCTCCATTCCAGGTCCCTTGTAGGGTAACCCGAGAGTGTCGACTGCCAAGTGTCACGGTTGTACATACTTGCCCAACTTTCTTCACATTCATTACTCATACAAACACGCCGGTTTCATAGACTCTTGAATACACGAGTAATAATAAAAGCAAAAATATCCTATTGCCACCCTGTTATACATAAATCTTGTGCAATGTTGAATCTACAAAAAGCGGCGAACATCAAAAGTTTTGTTACGAAAGCTCTTTCTTTTGCCAAATGAACAATCTAATCAGATGATGTGCAATCAGTCACTGTATACTTTGAAGGTACGTTTCATAACCAAAAATACGCACGATTAAGCGGAGTAAGCTTTTAGGTCAGCTGCTATACCGTCATTAATAGAATAGCTACCACAAATTGAAGTTACGCATAGTAATAGACATACTGTACCAAGATACGCATGACGGAGTAATTACGATCAGAATTACGATACGTTTATTAGCATGAGTGACGTACCGAAGATTCGGATACGGTTACTCGGTTTACGGTTTCGGTTTTGGTATATGCGGCCAAAATTAAATAGATATCGAAACATAAGCTTCTGGAATAAAATTCAAATAACATAATATCATCATTTCATGGTTGCGGTCTCTTTTTTTGGATTTATCGTATTTGTCAGTGTGTCTTTGATATGATTAAATAGAATGAAATATACACAAAAATTTACAAAAGGAAGGTAAAACAATAAAAATTATAGATCGAGTGTACATTCATGTATCAACTTTAAAGATAATGGAAGGTTATTTTGTATGCAATATAGACAAAAAATATTAAATTTACGTGAAATTTAGATAAACTAAAATTCTTTTCGTTTTTCGGTTTCGATTTCGGTTTTTGGAATAAAACGCGAAGACAACAAGTCATGTATGCATTGTGAGTGTTAAATAGAGTTTAACACGACGATACGGTTCAAAGAACATATTCGAAAGGTGATGGATGTTAGTGCTTAGATATTTTCTATTAAAAGGGAGTGTTACAAGACGTATATCATTATATTATGACGTTCGCGTTAAGAAAAATAAGCATCCGGGTAAAGGCTATAAGGATTTGTTTTGTTTTAAATAATGACTTCAAGTGGTTATTGTGAACATAGCTTTCTAATCTCGAGTGATTGAATGAACATTGCATTCTTAATGCGAACGTACTATAGTAAGTTTTATTTTCTTACTTTTCCGATGTCTCAATCGAAGTAACAATCACTTATACAATCCAGCAAATTTTGTTGAATCTACTATTATTACTTTGCACAAATATATTACAATAAATAAATCAAGATTATTATTTTGCTTTATCTTTGGAATTACTATTTGAAAAATATCAAAAAGAACTTACAAATCCTTTTGTATAGACGAAGAGATATTAATTATAAAAACAAAACATTAGTCAGATAGTTAGCCTTTTGCAGAAACGCCAACTCCTTGTGATTATGAATGTGTGTTCATTGTTCTTTGATCAGTAGGATCCAGTACTATATTGGGGTGCTAAAATAATTCCTTAGTATAGTCAGAATCAAATTTATCTGATAAACTTGCTAATATTGGAATTCTGAGATAATTTTATAGTACAGTCAGAATCAAAGTTATCTGAAAAATCTGCCAATATTGGAATGACGAGATAATTCCTTAGTACAGTCAAAATCAAATTCGTCTGATAAAACTGCTAACATTCTTGGTAGAGTTTAGTAGAGGTACTTACAAGCCTAACGTTAGTAATATATTTTTTTATGATAATGGAAGGCAGACAAGCAGACGGATTTTCTGATGGTAAGAAATACACATCGCCTATAGACACCAAAGGTGGAAATGGTGTGTTGCCAACCTGAGGTTGGGATGGTAAGCCTCTTGCGTGAGTAAGTTTACCGGCTACCCTATTCTCCAAACACGGCAGACACGACAATGGCGAGCACTTCCGTTATTGTGGCAGGAATAGGTAAGACAGTGGAACAAATCGGGGCGGTCGTTGTAAGACTCTACCACCTAGTCAATGGCATGGTGTTGGTGACAATAGAACCAGTGCTCGCTTGTTACGAGCTGCCTGAGTGGAAGGCAGTTGGCCTCCTCTGCAACGGAACCCGGACCAACACCATCCGGGTTCATTCTAATCACTACTAATACATACTTATCTTTTATGTACTCCGTTTTAAGTAGCGTTACAACTGGAACTTACCTGAGGAAAAAACATTATCATTACTACATTTGGCAAATATTAACATACGAGTAAAACAAGTATAGATTTTTCAGTTTCAAAGAAACGAACGATGGAAGTTTTATTACTTTACTTTTCAATTTAAATGACCTATCTACGAGAAAGAAAAAAACTTATTGTAGTTTGCTAACAAATTTACTGTTTTTTAATTCTCAATAAAAACTTTGTTAACAACGTAACTCTGATAACCGTTCGAGTGACCGACAAACCGCAAGCGATATATGATAGTGGATAGTTTTTATGGGATAAGGGACTTTTCCTAAGGGACAACCGTAACCTATAGATACCAAGGATGTTGAAGGTCCCGTGGCTATAATGTTAGGCCTAATGTGCACTGTACCATTATTATATATTTTGTTATCAATGTCATAATATTGAAAATTTTAATTACAATAATACGTATTTAATAATAAGTTTATCTAAGAAAAAGAATAGTCGGATATCTTGTTTCTATAATATGCACGACAATAGTTGCAGCCAATCAGAAGTATTTTTCTTAATTTAAAAATTAATAAATATCCACTTCGAAGAGGTAGTCGTAGGTACATAATTATAGATCCATGATTAGCCGACCTTGTCCCTGAAGAACATAGGTATATACTTAAGTCCCATACAAACGGTTCTTGTGACGCGTCTATATAATTGTAAAATTTATCACCGGATCGGAACGCGGCCACACACTGATATGCAACAAGTGGCAAGTCCATCGCGATATCTCGAATCTCAATTCATCAACACAAATACTCCTACTAGATGTTAGAAAGTTTAAAAACATATAATAAATTACTGATCCAAATCAGGTTAAGGAATTTGTGGTTTTTGTTAAACAATTTATATTAAAGTAAAACTTTACTTATTAAATATATTAGTAAAAGCCATGAGAGTAAACATAAGGAAATTAAGAGATATTGAACGAGTATTCAATTTTTAGGGTACCGTACTTTACCGTACCGTACCGTAATAATGAGTAAACGGGATCATATTACTCGACTCCGCTAAGACTACCGCGAAGCTAAACTGTTAAAATTTTTAGAGGTAATGTATTTTTGTTGCCGTTATATATGAACTAAATGCTTAAAAAGGCTCCCAAACAACAAACGTGGTTAACATTCATTGTTAATTTGGTGTTAAAAATATATTTCATTACGTCAAACCGAATAGTTTTACGAGCTTTGCCCTAAATGTAAGCCTTTTCAACAAAAAAAAAACAACGAAAAAATGTGACACCAAAAAATGACAAAGGAAACCATTATTCCGTCCTTTGTTCAAACGACATGGGACATATTCTTATGTTTGTAATTACAACAGAATTTTGAGTGCCTCAGTTCAAAGTTCCCGGTTTTAAAAACTTACCAACACCGAATATTGATGAGGCGAGAGACAGACGTCGTGAGGAAACTTCCTCGGCGGCATCTCTCACATGGGGAATTTGAATTTCTATTCATATTTTGTAATATATGTGGCCCTTTTGTTGAGTTAACTATTATTGTGTTTACTCGAGTGATTGATATGTAACATCTGCTTTAAAACATAATTTTTATAATGTTGGTATATATTTCAGTATTTGTAAGTTTGTGCACATGAAAAATACATTAAAATTAGTCATAAATCAAATCTACATTTAGCTAGATCGTTATGAAAAAATAAAAAAGAGTGTTTTTTTACAATATAATAAAATTGAATTCCAAATAATTTGGAATTAAACTTTTATTTATTAATTAAATATTTTTTGAGATAATAAAATTAAAAAACCAATCTAACAACATTTTCGTAAGTGTTCATTCATTCTACTTTTTTATATCGTGTTTAATTAAAAATATCTAATATGAGACCTAATATAAAATTGTAAAATTTTCCTCATTATAATTACATCACAGTAAGTTGAATAATTGAGCCCTTTCATATATTTTTTACGAAGTTTCATGATGCAACTTAATAAAGCCTGCTTTAAGAACATTTCAAACGGGTGCTGAAAAAAGCAGGCATTATAAGTCATAGACTTCTCCAATAGATACGTATTAGACAAAGCATTCACTTCACGCCAATGTGACTCTCTTCTGCCATTGTGATAATTAACTATGACGCCCAAAAATTGCTTAAACGTCACACATGAGATTATATTATAAAATAATTTATATATATTATATAGTAATAATATCTCAAACTGAATCTAAGTGGGATAGTATGTAAAGGGCTTAAATTTAATATTAAACTATCAACATTGATCCTATAATTAAAATCACTTGGTTTAGTGAACAAACTAACCATTTAAAAATAGCGATAGAGTCGTCACATCCTTGCGCCACTAAATAAAAACCGTTAACAAATAAATCATTATTTCATAATTTAATTTATTGACGTGTGGAAATAATGTCGTAGCCTCGATTTCGAATTAGAAAAATAAAATAAAAAAAGTTGCCGGGATATTAAACTGTCACGCCTATTACTATGACTTCCTTTCATCATAAACCGTTATTCTGAACGCACCATTAAATTTGTTTATATCAGAACACTCGTTAGGAATACAGTTACTAATTATTTTGGCCATTATCTTAAAAGCGACGCAAAGATTGTATTTTATCGGTATATAACTAGAACATACACTTTCGACAAAATAAAATTTTGTAATTAGCTTATTTGCAATTTGCATAAATAATATCTACATAGTTTTCTTTCCTTGTAATCAACATTTTAATACAAGTTTTTATAACGAGCGACCTTCTACTAATAATTTTAATAAACAATAATTAGTAGTTTTACTAGATATATTATTTTTGGAAGACTTGTAAAATGTTTCACGAGTAAAGAATCAAAACAGGCAAAACTCGCAGCCCATGTCTACTTAATAATTATCTGTTTTAGTACGGTTTTAATATAACTTAATAATTAAATGATATTTTAAATTTATTTTTAATCCATGTTTAGATTGTTTCATACACTGATATGTAGATAAATAAATTACCAGAGTAATTTAAAGTTTCAAACTAGATGGCGCCACAGATACTTCCAAAGATGGCGCTGTGATAAAAGAAGGTGATAAATTTAAACACTAGGTCGCTGCCAGTATTGGAACAAATTACAAAACAGAACATACATAAAATTTTTAACGAGTTTATAAACATTTTGAAACCAGAAGTCCGAATTAATATAATATTAAGATAAATATGTTATCTCTACCTTAAGATAATATTAAGATAATAACACCTCAAGAAATAAAAGATTAGATAAGAGATATTTCATGAGTGCATAATAATTTATTAATTAATTTGAATGGAACTCTTAAGTGGGTGAGGAATATGTGAATAATTAATTCGTATAGTGCGAGAAATTCCATTTCCATCGCAAGACAAGGCGATACTGTCCTTAATTGATATCCTGAGTTTAAGGGTTTTGGGTTAAAATTTAACCTTTATATATCTCGGTAGGCTCGAGGTAAGCGATTTGAAATTCTATTCAAGCTATTCAAGTTCGAACCGCACTACACACCAATGAGTATATTTTTATGTGTGCTAAGTGCCTTGAAAAAATTTATAGAATCAGACGTTACTTTGAGAAAATCCACAGTCAAATAAAATAATTAATTTGCAAATTCCGCCAAAATACGAAGGATCTTTTCTATTTAAGCGCCCTACAATAGTCGTACGTATTTTCGCGGAATTTGCAAATTAATTATTTTATTTGCATTGAAAAAGATAGGAACTTGGGATTTGTATATTCAAATTTGACCTAATTTAGGATTGTGTCTAATTTTCCTTTTGGGTTGTAAAGGTCAGATGGCAGTTATATTTCATGTTTACACGTTTTGAGATTTTGTTATTTTAAATGGGAAACACATGTACTTTTTAACATATAACTTATAATTGCAAATTATCTTTTAAGTAGCCGACCGGTTTCACGTTCTGCACCATCATCAGGGCTAAAATTTAAATTAAGTAAGTGTTTCTCATTTAAAATATGAATATGTGGAAGTTTAAGAATATATTGAGATTTTCTGTCCATATGTGTATAAGTTTCCAACTTTATGATGTTATCATTGTGTCTGTATGTTTTTTTACATGTTTTTTACAACCATCAATTCCAAAGGGCTTTGATGGTTTTAATTTTGTAAAACAAATTCAAAGATATAAATAAATTACAATCGTTTCAGCATGTTTTGAAATCTCCACAAGTTATTTATTTTACGACATGATAATGAAATTGAAGTCGGTTATTTGCAGTTTCACTGCATTTAATTGTCCAACTCTTTTTATCATGAATGATACGAACGTCTATTTATTTTTTATATAATTTTATTAGTTACGGACGAAGAGGAAACTCGACTTGATTAACGATTTGTATAAATCTCTTGCGCAAACACCCACGAGCAGATTGTGTCGTGTCACGAAGTCATCCTTGGACAATAGAATATAAATTATAATGTTAAAATGAAATGGGCTACATGGCAACACTGGCTTCGCGGTTTGATGCGACCGTGCGATGAGCAATAGAATATTAATCGTGATTATCATAATTTATTTAATGTCAAAACGTTGTTAAAATTCACAGCATCAAATTCGTTAGATTTCCTTTCATCTGGGGATAATAATGAACATATAAATATTCCATGTGGGTGATCCAAGGCCATTTTATTTTTCTTTTAAAAGCAATGTTTAGTGTGTTTATATATTAATATTTTACCCATGTCACAATGGTTTGGAATAAGATCGTGTGTTTAATAGTATTCAAATTATAATTTACTTGATATACAAAAAATATTTAAGTTATTATTAAGCACTCTTCCACTGATTGATAATTAAGTAACAACAATTTAACTTAAATTTAAAATAACAGTCATCAGTTTAATCAAAATATGTTGTTGTTTTTATATTGGAAACCCTATATAAAAGTTTCTGAAAGATACCACCAATTTAATTATCAATATCTAATAAAACGGTTTCAAAGTTATATATCAATTTCTGAACTGTACATTTGCTACTCGTTCGCAATGCGCTACGACTTATTAGTGTTTAACGACATCGTAAATTAGCAGAGGCAGATTGATTTTAGTTTAATTGCACACAGATGGTGTTCGAAGTTTAAAATAGAAAAAAAAGTAGTGCAAACGTTCTCGGGTGCGAGACGGTTGATTTATTTGCGTCTCCATTAAAACTGTCGCCATTTTTTTTGTAGCTTGAAACACGAGCGGTGATTTTAGTTTTGTATTTTTACTTTTGAACTGTTTCTGAACGTTTGATTTGTCCCGAGATTTGGTTTTCAGTTTCGGTTATTTTCAGTTGGCCAAATTTGGAAAGGTTTAAACTATATTTTCTAGAAGATAGATTGAGAATTGGTTGTTTATACAACCAATAGAAATAAATATGTTTAGTTTTTTCGAAAAATATATGACATTTTTTTCGTTACAAAAGAATGCAATAACTAATCTACTTTTACAATGTAATTATGTAACAGAGCTTTAAAATAATTTCCCTGGTATCTAAGTTTGTACTTAATTAACTTCTTATGGGGTGTCCCAGGGAGAATCTTGGGACCTCTACTATTGTATAGATATGACTTGGATTTTAAATTTTAACTTAAATTAAAAGTTTTATTGTAATAGGATATTGCAATAATTGGCAATAAAATCCAAGATAGTAGCAATTATGTATTACTGACAACAAAATTAAAAGAAATACCTTTAGGTAATGAACTAAACATTTATCATACTATGGTCGTTGAACTAGTACCAGAAACAGTAAATTGTAATCATATGCAAATTCATACCTCAGTGGACTTGATAGCTCAATGTGGATGTCCATTTGTCATCAAGCTGATTACTATTAACCTTTGTGGGATATTCCTTTGTGTATAGGTAGCATCTGCTAAATAATTTAAACCATTTTACTGTGCATTTGGCCTTGCATTCAAGATTACTAATATCATTACGCCTATTTCTTGATAATGTATTCAGTATTAATAAATAAGAAATCATAAATAGTAGATTATAGTTTTCAAATATGGCGACTGAGATCTATGAATATGAGAAATGCACAATGATTGTAAACGAAATTTCCGAATTCAAATGTCAATCGAAATATCATGGGCAATTAAGATAAAGTTGTAATAAATATATCATTTAACTGTATTGATAAATGTGAAAAGTTTGAATGATAGAAAATATTTATGTACAAATTGTGTAAAAAATACAGAATCAAAACCAAACTTTGTGAGGCTTCGAAACATTGTTTTAAAGGTCGAAGGTCAAAATCAGAAGCAACTAAATAATTGTATAAAGTTATATATGTCTATTATCTTTCAAATAATTGAAGGTCCCTTCTCTGTCTCCGGAATAGTATTATTTAAAATTTAACCGTAAGTATATCCTTAAATTATCCTAGACACCTTTCTCATGATGAATCTCAATTATTAACCACACTGCAAGCATGGTGCAGCCGTAAACTTAACAGGACTAGTTCTCAGATTCATTAATTAGATATGAATTTCAGGCCGGAGTTTGATTTCCCCAAGGACGGTAAGCTTTGTTCAATATGTCGCCGGTTGGAAGCCAGGACCATGGCGGCAAACCGGTAATATATGTATAGACTATAGATATAATTTGTAGAGCGTGTATTGCTTTTGAAATATTCAAACTGCACTGTACTGTTTAATGAAAAAAAAAACTACAAACTACGTTGGTTTTTAGAAAGCCTAGAAAACAAAAAATAATAGTGAACACAAAAACGGGTCAAAAATATATCTTTCCTGCCCTTTGGGCGAAACGTTGCTACTATTCCTCAAGTTTAAGCAGTATAATATAGACGTGTATTGCGACAGTTTTATCATAAAACATTTCTCCTTCTAAAAACAATGGTGGTAATAAAACTTATAAGGCATTACGATTACAATATTTAGTACGTACTTCTGCTTTATCATGAGAATAAGTCGATATTATTTATTTAATACTTTCATTAAACGAAGTTGGGACTTTTAAACTTCATCGAGCAAAGAAATAGTACCTATATCTGGCACTTATCGGGCAGTAAAATACAAAGCCTCAGATAATTTTTTTTTCTGCCCTAGGCATGTAACACTATTTTTGAGTACTTATGGCGTATCGAAAAAAGACAAAAAGCCCTTTTCCGTCCATTGAGCCTGCTCATACATTTTTATTAAATTTAACGAAAAATAAGTCTAAGAAAATTGACTTTTCTGCCCTTTCTATAATAATGGGTAAAACAATATTATTTTATTACTTTTTCGAACTGGCGGAGAAAACATATGTGTTGTTACAAAATGAATATTCTATCTCTAATGCTGTTTTTTAAAATTCAAAATACACAGATGTTTTAATAGTGTTCAGTAAATCTTTTTCTGTCCAAGATGTATTAACATCCGTTTCCCACAAAGCGACGGCCATGACGATGTAGATCACCCACATTTCATACTCGAAGGTCAGAATGTGATTTTTATCACCTTGTTCAGTTATTAATTGGGTCAGAAGAAAAAAGCTTGTTTAGATATTTCATTTATATTCAATTTTATTGTTAGGTCGTAAATATGTTTTTTTGTTTTTGATATTTCGGGAGACGCAAAACATAATTATCTACCTATGGATCTATATAATAGTTTATATGTGTTACTTTGCATATATGACATATTAGCTGTCCCGGCGACGTTCTCAGAACAGGATAAAAAGTATCCTATGTCCTTTTACTGATTCTAAACTATCTCCTCACCAATTTTAAGCCAAATAGGTTCAGCCGTTCTAGAGTTATAAATAGTGTTGATAACACAACTTTATTTTTTTTATAACATATATGCTACTTTAAACAATATACGCAGGCAAAGTCGGGGGCAGAAAGTTAGTGTAATAGTAACATGATGATTTGGATTTTTAATACCAGAACATATAGACATCAAGGTTGGTAATGGTGCATTGCCAACATAAGGCAACATAAGGTGTTAAGAATCTTGCGGGAATAATATAACCGACAATTCCATGCTCCAGACCGGAACACAACAAATGCGAGCACTGATGTTACAGCAGTAGGTATAGGTAAGCCAATAGTACCAGTCCGGGCGACTCACTATAATCTTCCATCTAGTCTTGATGACGGTGTTCGTACTTAGCAGTAAATTAATGCGACAAAGGACAAACATACAGACATTAACTGGTAAACGTACCTTCCTTCACGTTGCGTTGTCGGTTAAAATTCACATTATTTAACGAGAAATGCCCAATGGAGTTGAAGTTCTACACGTAATCCGTATGTCATTAATTAGTTTGATTATTTTAAAATTTATTAGCGTAATAATGCGCCGGATACAAACATTAATCATGAAAACTTGGTCTATTGCCGTAAACAAATGACTCTCTAAGCAAAAATTATAGTAAATATTTATTGTTGACTGAGGAGAAACAGAGGTTATGATTTTAGGTCTTAGTATGTTCATAGATTCCGCCATAACTCAAAAATCAAATATCATGCTAATTATTAGTTCATGTATATCATTATATTGAGTAAATATAATGCCTATCGCCTCTGTGGTGTAACGGTACGGCTGTTAAGCCCGTTAGCTGCGTGTGGTCCTGGGCTCAGTTCTCAAGTCGAGCAACTTTTCTTAAAATGTTTTTCAGATTATTCTGAGTAAACATTACATTGCCCGGGATTGGAATGTGCCCACAGTGGCGATGGGCTTGCCATGAACCATCTATTACATCATGGGTCCTAGTACCTCGGCTAATCCGTGGGTGTTCTAGTATATCTACTGGACTCACGAGTCGTGGATAATAGGCGTGAAGGTACTTTTTGAGTAAATATAAATAAATAAATAATTTATTTTTGGTATATCATTAATTTTTTTTTACAACCTTTTAATACATAATATACATAATTAAAATGATAATCATCAATTAGATTATTTTAATTTTTTCAATCCGTTTTTATTCAAGTTTTCATTTTTAAATATGTACGTATTAACGTTTTTGTTTTAGACCTTAGTTATCGAACATAAACATCTTTAGTCTACATTGATTCTTACAATCAGAAGAGCCGTCGACTTTCGTTACATAAAAAAACAATGTTAATTATACTAAACAATAAATAAAAAGAAGATCCTTCATTTTGTCATCCGTTGATAATGAGACCGCCATTTTGCCTCGTTAACTTTCAGACGGATTACATTTTTTATGACATAAAAATATCCAAACCAAGATGGAGAATGAAAATAATTCAAACAGAAATATTTTAAAGTAGTCTTGCGCCGCCATTTTTCTTATTATAGGGGGGATGATGTAATGTCAGTTTGTCAGAGAATTTTTGACGTCTCCCAAGAAACACTGGGCGGGCAATTGTCAGGGCTATTCGAGAAAATTAACTTTTGGGGGGTCTTGGGGGTATTATGGGTTCCGTGAAGCTGTGATTCTATTGACATGCCGATGTTTTGCACAATCCTTGTACGAAGGTTTAATATTCTAAACCTGTTCTAAGGATTAGTGAACTCATTTGAGTTCTAAGTTCATTTGGTGTCGATTCTGAAGCACTGGTGGTGATTCTCCCGAGTGCTTACTAAACTTATTGTATGTTATCTTCTTTCAATACAAGTAAAAGAAAGAGACAAAAAACGCTTAGTGCGGTCAGATAAGTATGTACGCGATATTTCATTTACTTATAGTCTATACCTAGGAATGTATTATTTCTGCAACTTACAAGTTATGTCATGGCTAAAATTTTCTATCTCTAGTGCCAAGTGCGAGTCGGACTCGCGTTTGGAGGGTTCTGTACCATCCGTACTAACAGTATAAATGCGAAAGTAACTCTGTCTGTCTGTTACGCTTTCACGCCTAAACCACTCAACCGATTTTGATAAAATTTTGTACAGAGATAGAGTAGACCTTGAAGAAGGACATAAGCTATTTTTTAACCGACTACATTAAAAAGAGGGTATATTTTTACGCGATTAGTATTACAATTCGGAAAAATGTCTGCCCTTTGAAAGCTGTCTGCATTATTAAAATAATTCACGCGGGCGAAGCCGCGGGCGGACAGCTAGTTATCTATAAAACGGCAAAAAATAACGTTTTTTGTATAGGAGAACCCTTTATATATTTTTTTTTCTGTTTTAGTATTCGTTTGTTACAGCGGCAATAGAACTGTGAAAATTTCAACTCTCTAGCTATTACGCTTTTAGTGATACAGCCTGGTGACAGACAGACAGACGGACAGCAAAGTCTTAGTAATACGGTTCAGTTTTTACCCATAGGGTACTGAACCCTAAACAACAACAAAATAAATGGGTACGATGATGAATTTGAAGTCTGCATTTTGCGTTGTTTTATCTTACGGTAAAAAAGTATTAATTTCAAGTATTTGACTAAATACAAAGAATAATTGGAAATAAATCCCAGAGAAGAGCGAATCTCAATATATCAGCGGGACATTGAGGCAAAACTGCCAAAATCCCTTAAATAGCGACAACTCTTAAACCGTATAACATAGCAATTCTAAAAACCAACCAAGTGGAAATAGGAATCGCCTGAAGGGTTCCGTACCATTAATTATATAAATAAAATTAAAAAAAAAACACGTTTCTTGTATGAGAGACCCGTTTAAATGTTTAATACATTATCTGTGAAAATTTTGATTGTCTAGCTATCACGGTTTATGAGATACAGCTAGGTAGCCCGGTGACAGATAGACGGACGGAGGGGTTCTGTTTTTTATATTTGGGTATGGAACTCCAAAAAGAATAATGTAATATGTGATCAACGATTTTCCACATAAGATATAAGTTTCAAAGATGGCGACTGGGACGTATTCTGCGTTTACGAGCAATTAACTTTATCCTGGATCCAGTGCAGCGAGAGGTCCTTTATGGCCACTTTAGTTGCCAGCAATTCTATCCACAATTGCATTTCTTTATGGACACCGGGTTTGTGGTGTCCATGAAGTACGTGTGTCGGAGATTTATGAGACGATATTAATTATCTCTCTGGAATGGAATCTCTTTAATATTGTTTTACAAGCTTTTTCGTTTTTTTAGTACATTTTTAGGGTTCTGTACTTTATGGGTAAAAACCGGACCCTATTGCTAAGACTCTGTCGTATGTCTGTTTGTTACCAGACTCTCTTGAACCATAATAACTAGTTTTCACAGACAATGTACCTTCACGCCTATTATCCCCAAAGTGTTAGGCAGAGGTGTGCTAGTATATCTACGACTCGTAAGTCCAGTAGATATACTAGAACACCCACGATTAGCCAAGGTACTGGAGTCCTGATGTGATAGGTGGCAAGCCTATCGCCACTTGAAGCACATCCCAATCCTGGGCAATGTAATGCTTACTCAGAAAAATCTGAAAAACATTTAAGAAAAGGTGCTCGATCTGGGAATTGTACCCTACCCTACGTGGCAAACGGTCTTAACAGACGACACCTGTACCGTTACATCACAGAGGCGATAGCAGACAATGTATGCTTTAATCGCCAGCCAGCAACTTTTCATCTATCACAGTTTATAAGATAAAGCTTGATGACAGACAGACAATCCAGTTTCACCCTTTGGCTACGGGAACCCTAAAAACGGATAGTCTAAAACAATTCACTCGCGATAACTCCCGGGACCTCATTCTTCTTGAGCAATTTAAGCGATATTGCCAAGGAATGGTTCGGGGAACACTCTCCTCCCTAATAAGATTTTAAATGTGGCATTCCGGGGAACATGGCTCCAGTGACGTCACAAATTAGATTTGCGACGTCATCAGTGTTTGTTTATCGGGATAAGTAATTTAAAAGTGATAGTCTTTTAATGGTATCTGAGATATTTTTCGTGTTGGTCCAGGTCTCATATGTAGAATAGACCATCTGCCTCCTTAGCAGGCAGCTCGTAAGAGGCGAGCATAGGTTGACTCAGTCATTCCCAGCAAGACCACTGATAGATGTTGTGCAGTAAGTCGCCCGGTTACGGATCCACCGTTTTATCTATTCCTGCTACCATAATGACATTGTCTTGTTCCTTACCGGAGGTGCCTATAGTCTATGGTTGTCTCTTACCATCAGCAAAACAATGCGCTTGTATAGATTTTTATAGAAAAACAAACAAAATGCTATCCTGATGAATAGAAATACACATTTCTTATAGACACCAAAACAGTTAATGCGAACTTGAAATTTAGACTTCAAAGTAAATTTACCGGCAACTATATCCTCCAAAGTGGAACACGACATTAACAAACAACGACGCAAGGCGGTGGAAATCTCAACCTATTAAATCTTTATAACACTTTCATATTTTTAATATACGCGACATTTTTTATCTGTGCGACGATAAATATTTTTCTAAACATATCTTAAATCGCGGAGAAAGTTTCTAACTCAGAACTGAAAGTGGAACTAATGTATCCAACCGTCGCGAACGCTTCGATATAATGTTACAACCCTATCAAAAGACATGCAACCGTTCCCCGCATATGAAACTTGTCATGATCGTATGTCGCTGCAGAAAGCTATGCTTCTTGTAAAAGGCTGGACTTTTTTTATGGATTAAGGAAGCGAACAACGGCTCTTCTGATGGTAAGAGACAATCTTGGCCTATAGACATCATAGTTGTTATAAGTGCGTCGCTGTCCTGTGGACGGGGTGTTAGGCCTGGTGTGCAAGTCTACCGGCTACGTTACCCTCTGGAACACAACAATGTCATGACGGCGTCAGGAATATGTAAGGCGGTGGCCTTACATATTCCTGACGCCCTACCCAGGTGAGTTGTTGCATAGCACTCTGACACCAGGCCTAACACCC
>DVZL01000518.1:0-22561 GCA_018236625.1 Lasaia peninsularis
GATGTGATTATATATATTGTTAATTTTCATTTTTATGACCCAAGGATTTCAGTTCATTTGGCAATTGATCAAATCTTTATACTGAAACAAATAAAAATCACTTCTGTCGTTTTGATGTGAAAAAGAAACAAAGATAAATGTTTTCACAATATAATATTAGTAGAGATAATCTATACTTGTTAGTTTTCCTTCACTATTAACAAAATTGTCGCCAAATCAAGTAAATATTCTGCTTCGATCTTACTAATATCAGTTAAGTGGAAAACGTACTCTTAATGTTTGCGGTCAATTAGATCACTACATACGCAATATGGTCAATTAATCCTTTGATCAGAGATATTTAACGGTAATAATATTACCGTAGCTGTCACTACCCTCACAAACCTTATTAACCCTTACCCACCCTGATCGTATACGTCAAATAACTCAAATCCTTTGAAGCCTTGTCCGATCTGCTACCTTAATGAAGGCACCATGACGTCTAATTGAACTTTAAGATGAAATCTGATAATTAAGCAAAATGGCTGACGTTCTGAGTATTTCATTCATTTAAGAAGAAAACTTTTTAAAAGGGTTCGACGGAATGATATATCTCTGAGGATATTTCATTTTGCGCTGTTCATAAATCTAAGTACGTAATTTTTTTCAATTGACCTGAAAAACATAACGTCTGCGATCGAATTTGTATCCGATATGGCGACGGAATCACCATCGTGTTGGCTGATCGTGGGTGTATACGTATCTCCACCTAACTCCGCTGTTTATTTAATAATCCCACTTTTAATTTTATACAACCATCTCTCAGATTAATTAACAACCATGCGAAATAAATGTTCATTGTTCAATGTTGATTTAATTACAAAAGACTGGAAATAGCAAGCTTCTGTAGAAACGCTGGCAATTATGCTTTAAAAATAAAAGGAGAACGTAGAAATGGCTTCTATTATTTCATATTCAATAAAAAACTTGAGACCGATAATCATAAAGAAATTTAGGCAAATGAAAAGAAATATTTAGTGAAATATGTAATAAAAATCAAATATCGTCGCGCTCATGCTCCCGGAGATGCAGACAGAGGTACATACGTAAATATTTAGCACCCACGATCAACGACGATATTAGATCCCGTAGTTTTCAGGAGTATTTATCATTGTAGAATAGGCCAACTGCCTTCCAGCCAGGCAGTTCGTAAGAGACGAGTACAGGGTCTATTGTCATCAACACCGTGACATTGACTAGGTGGTAGAGTTTTGTGACGACTCGCCAGATTGGTACCACCTCCTTTCCTATCCCTTAGCAACAACGTTAGTGCACGGCATTGTCGTATTCTGGTTTGGAGAAGTAAGTTACATAAAGTTACCTGTAAGTTCATAAAAATCTAATGAGGCAGCTTTAGTTTAGGAAGTGACAATTCTTATATACATGCCTGGCTTCCTCCTCATTCATTACACTCTTGATACAAACACGCCGGTTTCGGAGACTCTCGACACCCTCGGATAGTAAAAACGAAAATCTTTATTATTTAACAACCTTTATTATAAAGATTTAAAATTATAAATACTTATTATTAATAACAAGACAGAGCATATTGTCAGGTGACATTTTACAAATGAGTTTTACAGTTTTTGCAAAGTATTTTTACCAACAACAATTTCACAATCCTGTCCATAATTCTCCTATTGTCAACTAAACTTATTTTAAGTAACCGCTATCCTATTTTAACGTAAGTGAAAAAAGAGACAAAAGATATTTAGTCCCGTCAGGTAAGTTTGTATGTGACATTTCTACAGATGTTTAGTTTATACTTGACAATATACACGTAGAAGTAATTGTGTTCTAATTTGACTAAAATGTTCTACCTCTTTCGTTTTTCATTAATTGAAAAGAGATAGCATATATTTAACATATTTATACAGTAAGTTTAATTAGCGGCAGCAATATCTATCTTTATAGTTAATAGTCAAGGGCGCAAAATAAGGCGACTCCACGTTTTATCCAATGAGCTTGCGGCTTGTGCGTGGTGAGCTCTATGGTCATGACGTAGTTGGTGGAGTGTCCAGTAGTGGACAGCGTGCCGGCGCGCAACAGCGTCTTGTATGTGGGACTCTCGTACACCCCGCTTTGTACTCTATGACCCTGCTCCGGCTTCATATAGATGATCGACATCTCTGGAAGAATATATGTAGTAGGTATTCATTATAATCTTTTCTTCTCATTTTTAAATTGTATGTTATATTAGTCTCAGTAATTACAGTTTTAAGTGTAAGAGTTTATTAAGGAAGGGTGAAAACGGGACCCTGTTACTAAGACTCCGCTGTCCGTCCATCTGCCTTTCTTTCTTCAGGCTGTATCTTATGAACCGTGATAGTTAGAAAGTTGTAATTATCCCAGATTATGTATATCTGTTGCCACTATAATAACATTAGAAAAAAATTTAATATATAAATGTTTAAGTATGGACAAAACAAATAATAGAAAAATAACCTAGACGAAATGATAGTGAAATAACTTTTGGTATTTGCAGATTTACCTGCGTTTAAAATTAATAAAATGTATGATAATTAATATAATCTATTAATTCTGTGATTATATTTTAATTTTAAATGAAAATAAAACATGCACTTTTTCACATAATCGTAAATTATTTCTTAAAATAGTCGACCGGTTTCGCTTTTTATAGCATCATCAGGGCTAAAATTTATCCGGAGTGTTTGTATAAAGATGGTAGTGAATGTGGAGAAAGCTAGGCAATGAAGTAGGAATTATAATTCTGGATTATCTCGGCCTACCCCTCAAGGGACCTGACGTGAAGGTCGATTGATATATATCAATTCAAACCTGTATGCAATTCCTTTGGACGACTCTCCTCCAGCGACATGTCTCCTATGTTCCACCTGGCCCCTTCCAAGTAGAGTCCGTGGACGCAACATCCATCATCTGGTTTCTTATTCGGAGGAGCTGCCAGTGGCTGGTTCAGTATATTATGAACTTTAATACTATCGCTGCCTTTGGCCGTAAACTAGGGATATATATCAAAACTAACGCCGTAATTTCGGTACAAGCTGAGAGGGTCCGCTTGTAATACACCACAACACACGTTGGAGAGGATTGTTTTTTTTATCTAAATGAGCAATTCTTGTATATTTGTTTATTTATACCGGCCATCTCGGAAACGGCTCTAACGATTTCGCTGAATCGCTAGGAAGAATTAGGGCTTTTGAAAGGTAAAAATTGATCTAGATTGGTCTAGGTTTTATGAAATTGCGAAAATCACAAGATCTATAATACAACTCTGTCGGTAGCACTTAGTGTAAAACAGTACCAACTTCGTAGACTTACTGTCAGATGGCAATTTTTCGTCTAGAAATCTTATTGCACTGACCAAAAAAGAACTACCGAACCAAGCTCAATCACCCAAGCACTACTGATGATATTAATAACTGTCACATAATATATACTTAATAAGGTTTAAGCATTTTTTTATTTCTTTACCTGTGAAAAATTTTTGTTAAATTACGTATTACAATATTTTATTAATTTTATATCCTCGGTGCGTAGTTTAGTATTTCCATTTAGCTAATCCAGGTTCGAATCCTGCCATGTACCAATAAGTTTTTCTAATTTTAAGTACATTTTCTGAGTGCTCTTACGATAAAGGAAAACAACGTAAAGAAACCTGGAATATGTGGCCGATATGAAGACGGACTTGCCATCTGTCACATCCTGGGACCTAATGCCGTCGGCCAACCGTGGGTACATTTGCCAACCGTGGGTACGTGGTGGAGTGGCTAGCGTGCACGCCTAACCGCAGCGACTGACCGCGAGGCTTGGGTTCGATTCCCGACGGGGACGGGCATTTGTGTGATGAGCGTGGGTGTTTGTATTTCCGGGTCTGGGTGTTTATTAAATTTATCCTGGTATCTATTTAAGTATTTCTATGTATTGATATCGTTGTCTAACACCCATAACACAAGCGTATACTTAGCTTACTTTGGGGTTAGATCGATTTGTGTAATTTGTCCAGTAATATTTATTATATTTATTATTTATTATATATACTTCTGCTTATCATTTCGGGGATAGAGATATCATGATATTTTTTTAATATATTGGTCTTTATAAAGTATGTAATCATTAGATAGTACCTATAGCATTCATGACTATTTCAGCATAAAGCTATTTCCTTCACTCATAGCTTGAGAACGATTTTATTAATTTTATTCTTAAGTTTCCTTATACTTTGCATAATATTCTTACGAAATTTAAATTTAAGAAAATTGCATAGTGTCGGAAAATTTACGACAATTTGACTTCGCACGTTCAATATTTCGCGCGTCGCAAATATATTTTAAGATTTGCAACGCTCGCCTCTGTGCATAAGTTTGTGGGTTGGTTTTATGGGATCCGTTCTCAAAGGAAAAGGGACCTTATTACTACGACTCCGCGGTCCGACTGTTTTTCAATCACCAGGCTGTACCTCAAGAATGGTGATAGCTAGACAGTTAATAACGTCACAGATAATCTATTTTTGTAACCGCTCTACAACAAATATTGAAATCAACCTACTAATATAATAAATGCTATTACGCTTAAATAAAAAAGAGGGTATGTTTTTACGCAATAAGAACTAAAAAACGGAAAATTTTCTGCTTTTTGAAAGTTGTCTGTGTTATTAAAATAATTCACGCAGGCGAAGCTACGGGTAGAAAATTAGTATAAGTATTAAAATTAAGTATTGAAAGGGTAAACTAGTATAAATTGTACAACATAAATGAAACTATACAGAAAAAAATTATGAGAAAAAATCTTTGGTTCTATGACCGAAATTATGCCTGCTGATTTGTTTTTATGGAAGCTTCTCTAAAGAGGAATGCCACATATCTGAGGAGAAGGTTTCGCTTTTACTTCGACTCTTTGTCGGTCTTCCTCATCAATGTATACTGACCTCAAAGGCATAGCCTATAGTGTCGATGGCAATGACGTGCTTTCTGGCATAGTTCTGCAGCGCACCCGTAAGGAAAGCTTGGGGAAAGAAGAAACCGGAAATCCAGAAGACCTTGGGTATACCGGAGGCGGACCAGTCGCGCATGAATTGCACCCGGAGGCACAGGTCCTTCACCCACGCAGCTGTAAAATGAGATGTTTTATTTTGATTCATTTCAGTTTTTTTTTTTCAGATCGAGTTTTTTCAATTGATCAAAAAAAACAAGATTGCCTGCGATCGAATTTGTTGCTGATTTGGCGATGGATTTGCCGCATGATCGCATGATGGGATTTGTGGGCTAATCGTAGGTATATAGTATGTACGTCGGGCAGAAGAATTATATTCACACCTCGGGAAATGAAAACAGAAAGCCTCTTCTTATTTAATTGGCTTTTGTTGTTGAATTGCCCTAGGGTTGAAATATACTAAGTCCAAGTCGTTTTGCTGACGATCGGTAGTTTTTAGTACGACTCGTAACCCCAAAAACGTCTGTCTGTTATGATGTTAACAACGGTCGGTCATCACAGGCAGTTAATTCACAACTCTAGTCAAACTATAAACAACGTCTCATTAGTAGTAACAAATTACAAATAGCTATTTAGATAACATTTTTTATGTCTTTGTTCTTATACACAGTTTTAAAAGTACTGAAACGTTAATCATAAACTTTTTATGAATATATAATTATTTCACCGAATAAGAAAATCAATATCCTTGTAAAATTGATGAAGAAATCGCGTAACAAACATACAAAGAAAATTTATATCTCTTTGAGGTTCTCATATCCGAAATGAGAACCTCCTCCTTTTCGAAGTCGATTAAACAAATGATATCTTACCCAAGGGCTTCAGAGACGGGTATGCCTTCGAGCTCCACATATCCGGCACGCAGTTGATTGACAAGCTGACCGACATACTCTCCAACGCTTCCGACATCACCACCAAACCCTTCAGCGCTTTTAGGAGGTCTCTGTGCATAAGTAATATTTTTTCCTTTCATTAATAAATATTCCAACGTTTATGATATTTAAACGGTTTTATTTAGCTTACCCCGTTTGTTTTGTTTGCGTTAATGCGAATCCAACATTAATGCGAATCCAAGATGGCGGACTTACTTAGTTTCATTCCCATCAATATGAAAGGGCTTATTAAATAGAATACAGTGCACTATACAAAATCAAACTACAAAATGACTAGGGGTTACCGAATGATTGAAGCAAAACCGGTATTTTCGGTATTGGCCCCAAACAAATACCGGTATTCCGGTATTTTCGATATTTTCGAGATTAAGTTAAAGTAAATTTTATATACTTAACAAAGTTAGTTTTTTTTATGGAATAACACAGCGAACAAGCGCACGGCTCTCACGGCAAGGCACGGCGGTACAATGCGAAAGTGGATATATGTAGATACCCGGGAAGACCTCGTTTGACAATTCACGACCAAATATTTAGAGTATTATCCAAGGGTGGTGCCAAGTCTCCGAAACCGGCAAGTTTGTATGAAGAGATTAATGAACGTGATCCCTGCAAAGTTGCCTAGCAAATGTGCAGGAATCATGACACTTGGCACTCCGAGTTCTCTGCCTACCTCACAAGGTATCTGGCTTGATGATATGTTTGTATTTATTTTCTAATTAAAACAAATTTTCACCGACACAAGGTTTTTGGCGCGTAACTTGTTCTGTTTCTATTTGTATTTTATTTGTTTTATTAAAACTAAAAATACCGAATATACCGGTTTTTGTGAAATTAAAACCAGTATTATTAAGACCTACATTTGGCCCGGTATCCCGATATTTTCGAAATTTTGAAATTTTTCGGTTTGCGACCCCTAAAAATGAAAAATGTAGTTTCTTTCCAATCCCATATAATAGGTATCAAATTAAAGGGCTTGGTAAATATAATATAGTGAACTGTACAAAATCACAATAAAAATCCCCCATCCAAGTCTTGATCTCGTGTCTTGTCGGGGCTGTGTGGCGTTAGTGTGTATCTAGCAATTGAACTGCAATAAACTTACGGGCAAAAAACCTTGCAATTATGAGGCACTCGACGAATCCAGTAGAATGAAAAATAAAAATGCAAAAAAAAAACTTTTTAAGTTCAACGGTTTTATTGTAAACAGAAAAATGTTGCCAATAAAATGTACTCAAAGCTAAAAAATAATTTAATAATGACAAAAATTGACGTTTTTGAAATATACAAATTTTAAACATAATATGTATTGATTAGATTAAAATAAAACCATTGGGAACGTCCAATATGTACAATCGTCGATTAAAATGTTCGTTTTTAAGTACCACAACCACAATGTAATAACAACGAATTTTACATTTGCGCACTGGGCTGTTGCCAACAGGCCGTCGCAAGAATCATGGATAAAGTCGCGAGTGCTGCTGGTGTGTAAAAAAATGTAGTAGTAGTTAAGTAAATTTAATAATAGTAACAATTGAATATGTTTGTAGTGAAATATTTTCGTTAATAAACGTTTTCTTTCCCTATCAGAAGTCTGATTAGTGATTACCGCCACAGTATCTTAGCTCTTAAACAATTACCAAACCCTTTATAATAAAATATCAAATCTCCGCAGGCGTGGGCGATTTAAGAGTCCCTTTGATTTTCATCAATGACGTGTTAATTGCCTGTCGAAATACAGGCGGGGGACCTCGCGGATATTGTTCCAATTAACAAAGGATAATCGAGGTAATAAAGGATTTGTATGTTTTCCGCACCAGACTTCGGAGAGATTTTATTGTTGAGATATTTGAGTTTTGGGGAAAAACAGAGGAAGGCATCAACTGAATGTTCTGTTATTTAAGGTTATGTATTCAAAGGATAAAAGGGGGCCCTATACGGCTCAATTTGGGTTTAAGATGGGTTTAAAAAGATTGAATATTTATATAGCAATTTAATTTATAATAAAGTAAACAAATTGTGATGCTTTTATATAATCGCGTAATTTATATAGGTACCTACTTATTATATATATTCTTATACAAAAGATAAAATGCATTTTTTTGTTATTTTTTAGTTGATAGATACCAATTTACACCCAGCTGTTTTTTTTTAATTCGAACTCTATTAAAAGCTTAAAGTACGTCTTTACTGACCTTAATGAGTTTTTAATCACTACCAGCAACCGGTTGTACCGTATCGCTTCTTGTATCAGCACCGTGTTCAGAGACTCTTTATATGATACCGGGTACCTGTATTACAAATACCATAAACCTTCTACCTATATTGGTTGAGACTATGTCGAACAGCTGCTTGGCTGAAAGTAGTTGGTATTTTATCGGATAAGACAGCGAAAAAGCACACGGGTTTCCTGATGGTAAGAGACAACCATGGCCCATAACATCCTAGAGATGTAGTAGGTGAGTCACTGTCTGCGGTATTTCGGATCTACCCTCCGGCCCAGAACACGACAATGTCATTATCCTATCCGGGCGAGTTGGTGTACAGCACTCTACCAGCAGTAGTCATGTTAAGGGTGACCCGGTTAAGTAGCTCGCCTCTTGTGAGCTGTCTGTCCTCTGCCTATGTAACATAAATAACCAAGTACCTACTGATAAATGTTGAATAGATAAGAAACTGTATAGTTAATAAAATTAGGAAATAAATATGATAACTGTAAACAGAATATGTTTTGTGCTTAGTGTTAATAAATGAAGATTTGTATTTATTTCAACAAATTTACTATAAATATTAGTGTGGAGAAGTGTTATTAAGCCAATAATAGTGTTTTTGTAATAGAACCTGTGGAAGAGCGGAGAATCCCACTACAGGTATCTATTTACCTAAAGGGTTTTCTCCAAATTTTGGTTGAAGAAATTAATGTATTTATTAGTATTATATCCTTGAAAGAGTAGGCAGAGGTACATGTGTCAAAACGACTAGCCGACGATATTTTAGGTCACGTGATGTAACAGTTGTCAAGTCCGTCGCCATATCGGACACGAATACAATTTCATGCAACTTTATGTTTAGAGAAAAACTAAAAAAAAATTCTTAAGAAAAATTTTCCCTGGCCGAGTTGAAATATTTTGCTCAATAAAGCACAGAACCAATACAAAATAAAAAATGTAATAAACGTGTTCCCAAAAATTTAGCTCAATAAGTTGAAGATAAGTGCTTCAAAAATGGGTAATAAGAATCCACCCACACATACATACATTCATTGCTCAAGTTAAGTAAAGCTTTTAAAAACTTATTGGTACATGGGTTATTAATACATGGTAAACATGTAAAACTTACGTAGCAGTAATATGTTTCAGGTCCAGCAGGTCTGGTAAAACATTGAGAATGTCTCGTGCTGCTTTCTCGGTCATCTCCTCGGCGGTCAGGCCCCCTTCTCCACTGACCTCTCTTGGTTGGAGATTCCTAAGGGTACCTGTGTTTAGATGAGAAATAAATTCAAAAATTATCAATGAATAAATGTATTAAGTGGCGCGCTTTAATTGCGAGATACGTTTTTGACGATTTTATGATCTCAATTTTAAGGATTCACATTTTTGGCATTCGCAACTTTCAGTAATAAGTGTTATAATTCACACGCCGAAGCCGTGGGGCAAAAGCTAGTATATAATAAACGTTACATCATTATATTAAAAAATGTTATTTACTACTAGCCACCTGCAGTTTAGCCGTCTTAATAATTTTATAAATTTTATTTATATATATGTTATTTTATATATTTCCGAGGGAAAGCCTCGGAAACCCGTTAAGATATCGGGATGAAGAATAGCTCAAATCTTTTTTCAAGGTCTATTTCAATAAAATTTATAATTACAATATCATCATGTCCATATCCATGAAATGATAGGCAGAGTTCGAATCTGGGCTACCGAAATGGAAGTCCAAAGCTCGTCCTACTAGGCCACCGAGGCCCTAAAATTTATTATAATAGGATTAGTAATTTTGACCAAAAAACGAAACTTATGAATTTAGATGATTTCCCTAATACTAATAAGCGTAATAAATGTTAAGTTTACTTAGACAAGCGCTGGTCTCGGACATCGCGTAGCTGATGTTGGCGTTGGAGTGCAGCCCGAACAGCGACGGGTCGTCGTTGAGCGGCAACGTGCGGATGTACGACGTGTAGTGCTCGATGGTGCTCGACGACGGTTGCTGGTTCGATAAATACCGTCACTCAATAATGGTAGATTAATGGCTGTAAGGCATCAATTGCAGCCCGAGATATTTAGGCGCACGAGCGCAGCGAGGGCGGCTATAGTTCGAGGGTGCAATTGATGCTTACACCCGAGCCAACTACTCTGCTTTACATCTCGATTGTGAGGTAAGTAGAAAACCGGAATTACAAGAATAAAGTATGTTAAAAATACAATCTCGGAGTTTCAGGCAAAATATTGGTAATTGCTGCTTCAGCTTCCATTTTCATTGAATCGGGAGTGCAGCTTGTATCTTCATTACTTGAAGAACTCGTGCTTTTTCTAAATTAGAACGTTATTATAAAAAATCCCAAAAAAACAACGAAATATAAAAAAAAGTTTTATATTCCCACCTTCTTTCATTAAAAAGAACGAAGTACTTATATAAAGAACTTTCTTTTTTTTCAAGAACGAAATTGAGCTACACCGTTCGATATTTAAAATTGATGAGTACTATACTTATACGAAGACAAGGCTGAGTAGCGACGCAAACTCTTTGTCATTGGGCTGAACAAAATCCATGAAAATTGGTCCAACAGATCTCAAGTTATAAGTGTTGTAACAAACTCGTCTTTTTTATATAATTATACGGTATGGTACTCTTCATGGGCGAGTCAAACTCGCACTTAGAGAGGTTTTTTTTTAATTTAGTCACCTGTTTGTAAGCCCCTGTGTCGTCGAAGATGCACTTCTCACTGAGTACGGCGGGGGTGTAGTAGTCGGCCAACAAGCACAAGAGGCAGCGTCGGTCCCAGTCGTCCGTCACGCGGCCGCCGTAGTTTATATGTCCCGCAGTGTACGTTAGCATCTATGGGATATTATTATTGAAAGCGAGCTCGTTTACGCTTATTGTACACCAAAGACAAAAAAAATCACAAACCAAAAAGAAAAATGAAAAATCTTTATTTTTTTTTCAAAATAAATATATCGCTAAAATAAGGGTAGCATAGGACGGCATTAGTGTTAGCGAGCGCCGCTCTTCCGTACCATTATAATATGTCTAAACGTGTAAATTAGTAGACACCTTATGTTTATGTACAACACATTACATATTTTTTAGGTAAACTGAAAAAAAAACTCATACATCAAATTGCCCTACTCGGGAATAAACTCGAAACATCGTGCGTTGAAATCGGGATGAAAGAAGATTTAAGATCATTTAACGGCAGAATTTTTATATTTTTCAGGAGAAAATGGATCTTAAAAATTAATTCAGCTATTGTTATAAAGATACGTAATGCCGAATAATAATGTAATAAGAACATTGCTTTTCTACTTTTCTTAGTCGTCGAATCACGCGTAAAGGTATGAAATAATATCGCTAATCCTTCTTTTTCAGATAACTGTTACCCAGATAAGAACGGAAAACTAGGAGAATTTCAAGGAGCAAGGCATAATGTTCTGATAGTCCAAATCATCTGTCAATTTCATTATTTCGAAATTCCCCTGGTTAATTCGTACAAATAAATAAAATTGGAGTGTCTGCTCGTAATTCTGGTATATGACTTACAAAATTCATATAGGTGCCAAAAAACATTTTTACAATTTCGTCTGACCGTCTGTTTGTTTTGGCTGATCTCTAGAACAGCTAGACCGATATTGACTGGACTTTCTCGAGCAGATGTCTGACATAATAAGGAGTAATTAAGGTTAAAATTACTCAATCTCAAACGTGGATGAAGTCGCGGGTACAGTTAGTGCAAAGGGAACATATCTGAAAAAATATACTCGTAAGGGAACTTCGTTGTATTCAGTGAGGAACATGTGCAGCTGTGATATGCAGATGCGGAGGTCTCCGTCGGTGAACTCGTAGGGGATGTTGAAGCCCAGAGGTCCGAACTTACGCCTTTCCAAAACCACACCATGAAACAGGCACAAGGAGAACAGCAACCACTGCAAACACAATTTGGCATTGCTATACTTGATTTATATATGTCGTTACGCCCATGACCCGAAGGGATAGAGATACATATTATGCATCCACGTCTATACGACGATAGACGTTCCACGATTGACGGGTTGCAAGTACGTCGCCATATTAGACGCAAATCCAATTTTATGTTTTACAAATAAACCGAAAAAAAACTGGTAAATTTGGGTAGAGCCATTTGTTCTATTAGTTTTTTCTGTCTATCTCAAAACCATACCTAACGTACATGCCAAAGGTCAAATCATGGGACCTAATATCGTTGGCTACTTGTAGGTGCCTATATGTACCTCTGCCTACCCTTTCGGGGATATGGGCGTGAAAATACATATTTATTTTTTCTTTTATTATACTTGTGAACAATATCACGTAGTAATACATCGTTAATATACAGACGAATTCATATATTTCAATAATAGTGATATAACTAAGCCGGCGTAAACAGTGAGAAGTATTCCAACACAGCCATTCCATTAGCCCAAATAGACCCTCGGGGAGCCACTGGTCACGAGCACCGCCGATAATGGAGCGCTACGAGTGGTCAGGTTATTTACACTTTTTGAATAAATTAAACCGTCGTAAGCCATTCCCACACGATGAATCTACGACTGACGTTTGATTGATGGTATTTATTTTATACTTTATTGTGTGAGTACACACTTCGGACTGCCGTTTTAGTAGTCCAGGTTCGAATCCCACCATGAACGAGTTTTTTAACTTACGTGATTTTTTCTGAGTGTTCTTACGATGAGTGTTTTTGTGCCTGATATGACGACGGACTTGCCACCTGTCACACCATGATACCTAATATTGTCAGCTAATCGTTGGTTCATAGTATTTACCTACCTCTGCCTACTCAGGTTAGCTGTAAAATATTTTTTGTCAGAAATAAGCTCGCCTTTTGTACTTTTTGTTATGTTGCTTTCTTCTTTCTTGTAATATCACATGTGTATAATAAGGTATTAAATAAATAAATAACTTTAATTTTATATGGCGGATATAACTAGGATCGACCAGCAAAAACATTATTTAGAGCTATTAGCATATTTAGGAAATTACAGATTAATAATGTTTGCAGGCAGTAGCTTGTAATATAACAAGATAAGTAAATCTTAGATTAGACGTATTCGTTTCAACAAAACCCTCTATTAGCCATAATAGATCCTCAGGGATACACTGAGGTGAATCGTCAATAATAAATTGAGCTACGAATGTTCAGTTACACCGTCGATAAATTTAGCCTTCATAAGGAACTCTATTCATGGTTAATCCATGTTTGATATTTGATTGATGTTAAATTGACCAGAAATATAGGTACAACTATAGTAGGTACGTTCCATAGCCCGCCATAGCCAAAAGGGCTCTAAAATAAAAGTCAAAATATGATATATATTTTGACATATATTTTGACATAATGCTAGATTGATATCACTTTAAAATATGATTGACGTATATTTTGGCATAGCTCTAAATTGACAGTGTAAAAAGCGCGTATCCAACTTTACTATTTCAAGATCAAAAACATTAATAAAATTACTTTTTCGTATAACCTCTTAACCGAATGCGCTTCATTTATTAAATAGAGGGTTGAACTCATTAAAGTATCATACTTGTATAATACTTTGTGTAATAATTAAAACAAAAGAATTAAATTGCGTAAACTGATTAGATTTTATATAGTTACATATTGACGTAATACCAAAGTAGATAGATAATTTATACATATGTATAATAAAAGTGTAACTGACCGATGTCTGTACATGGAATATTTAATTAAAAAAACAATGGATGGATTCGTAGTTTTTTGTAGCATTTTTTGTTATTATTTTTTGTTATGATAATCTATTTTAAGTAGGCAAGCGTAGTCGGTGTCCGACTTTACGCACGCGTTTCCGGGTTCGATTCCAGTATAGGGCAAATTGTCCTTATGATTTTTTTGCAATTTGTCTAGAAAACTTAAAATCGCCAGAGATTGTATTTGTGCCTGATATGGTGACGAACTTATCACCTGTTACATAGGACGTAACATCGTCGGCTAATGTCAATATGTAATCAATTGTATGTAATGTAATGTCGGTGTGTGCATATGTAATACATCTGCCTACGCCTTTGAGGATATGGCGTGATGGTCCTTTTTTTCAGAGATTGTATCCGAGTAAGTATTTAACGTTAATTAAGTTTTCTTTCAAAATCTGAATAAAAAAATTATAAATGTCCAAGACACTGTAAAAAGGGGGAAACATTATCAGTAAAACTTCACAGAGATAATAATGTCGGGTGGTTTTGAAATGTTCTTTTAAAACCAACCATACAGAAAATTGAAATACGTTTTGTACGTAATGTATATGAACTGATAAGTCGGCAACCAGCCTCACATGGGTTCCGGGAGTATTGTAAGATATTGGATTATTTATTATTAGCTGCACCCGCGACTTCGTCCGCGTTTTTATTATTTATTTTATTTTATACATTTCTAAACTAAAATTCTAAAACAGCAGCAAAAGATCCTAAGCCGTTCCTTATTAAGTTAGCTGTCTAGCAGTGAAAGTCCCGTCAAAATCTATGCAGCCGTTTCAGATATTAGCGGATACAAACAAACAGACAGAAAAAATCTAAATAATACTATTTTGGTATATGTACTTATAAACATACATATGTATTTAGTTAAAAGTGGTTATTTTAATATTACATACAGACACACCAATTTTATTTATTTGTATTGATAAGAAATGATTGTAATGTTTTCTAAATAGGACTCACTCCTAACCCTCACCTTTTGTATAAAATATGTGTGAATATCCAACTTTATTCGTGTATTTATGTATTATGAGACCTACAATGTCGTCACGTCAAGGGTAGGCAGATGTACATATCCACCTACGATTAGCCGACGGTATAAGGTCCTATGGTGTAACAGATACCTAATGTCCGTCGCCATATTAGTCACAAATAAGTCTTAGGCAATTTTATGTTTCTGAAAAACTGAAGAACGCATAAGTTGTCCAACCCGGGAATCTAATTCGATGATTGAATTTTACTGTAATTATTTCTTGTTGAATACTTCTAGAAAGTACTTCATAAGAGCAATACCTACGGCTTACAAGGAGGAATATGAGTATTTTATTAAGCTTATACATATAATATACTTTATATTCCCGTATTGGTCCGGGTCCCCTGTGGGTCCCCGAGGTTAGGGTAGCTGGTAAACTTGACATACGGTCTAACAGCCCAACCCACAGACAGTGTCATATTTATATTCTCTTTTTTATACAAGAGGAGGCAAACGGGCAACTGGGTCACCTGATGGTAAGTGATCACCACCGCCCATGAACACCCGCAACACCAGGAGTATCACAGATGCGTTGCCAACCTTAAATCTGTGGTGTCTATAGGCTTCCCCCTTTGACGTTTGTCCCTTGTCATCAGGAAATCCGTGTGCTACACGTCATTTGTCTATTTTATAGATAAGTGACGTGTATTATAATAAGTTCGAAGGAGAAAAAAAGGAGACGTACCTTGAAGTTCGGCACTTTACTGTCCGACGAATTAAAGTAGTCCTGGAAGTCTGGAACTTGGTTCATGTAAGCCTTCAATAGATTCGCTTTGATTCCTCTCGGAGGTTCTACCGTCATTTTATATCCTAAGCATGAAATTTAAGATGTGTCGAATGAATTTAATAAAAAGCATTTTAGCCAAATGCAGTATAATTTTAAATCATAAATGTCACGACTAACGTCACCGACCAATCGCGAGGCTCGGGTTCGATTCCTGACAGGGACAGGCATTTGTATAATGAATATAGATGTTTGTATTTCCGGGTCTAGGTGTTTATTAAAATTTATTCTAATATATATTTAAGTATTTCTATGTATTAGCATCGTTGTCGAATACTCATAACACAAACATGTAATTAGCTTACGTTGTGGTTAAACCAATTTGTGTCATTTATCCAGAGATATTTATTTACTTTATTTTATTTATACAAAGTTTTCTAATAAAAATAATTTTCTTTTCAATACTTAACACCAAAATTTAACTGATATCAAAATTCAGATAAAATCAATTTATAACTAACAAACAATCTATGCCGAAACCATCTTCATGTTCGTTTTACATTGCGTATCGTAAAAACATAAAGAGATTAGTAAAAGGAGTAATTGATGGTAATCCTGGAACACTGTAAATACAGTGTTGCAAGTGGAAGTTGCAGAGGCTTTGGTATTACCATTCTGCAGCAGTGCGACGGGGAAGAAGGGTGAGGGTGTAGAGGTGAGCCACAAGCGGAAGTCTTTGTGCACCAGCTCCGGCTGGATCTGTTCCACCTGCAGCTCCAGGACTGGCATCCATGATGGCGACAGGTGACAATTCTGACAAGTCGTATACTGTTAGCTATAAAGCTGTAGATATTAGCTGGAGATTACACTCTTAACAACGAACTGTCCCGAATGCGTAGTATTAACTCTTTTCTAACTGAACAATATCAGCTCTTCCTCAAATTTTTGTGTACTAGATTCAAAACAACCGACCTAGATATATATAGCCAACATAATGAGAATGACATAGATGTTTTTAATATTGCGGACAGATTGCTGTTAGAAGTGTAATATTTCGATGGTACCTTGAGCTCATATAGTATAGCAGACAGTTTTTCTGATGGTAATAAAACATTGCCTAAAGACACCAAAGATGTAAAAGTATTGCCATTTTCAGGCTGGAATTGTAAGCTAACCTACACTTCAAAGTGAATGACGGCAGGATATACAGGAAAAATACAAAATACAGGTGCTATGAAAGCAGGAATAGTCCTAGGATCTATTAGCTGTCTAAAAATAGATTCTAAGAGACTACACATTATATATGCAAAACCAAAATGAATTAAAAGGCGCGGCAGAAATACACACACGTGAAACTTACAATATCCTTATTTTTCCATCGGGGGTCAAAAATAGTTTCTAAGATGATACCACAGATGCCAAGTACTGTTATAATATATAAAGTGCAATTTCTAAAATATACACTAAACGTAAGTTATAAATAATACCTGGAGAAAAACCCAGTTGCCAAAGTCACATCCAACCTTTATCATATTCTCAGCCAAGGGTCCCTGACCTTGACCTAAGGAAATACTTTCAAATCGCTTTCCCATCTTCATCTTTTCGACAAACTTCATTAAATCTGAAATAAGAACAACCTAGTTCAGTGTTCACTTCCTTTAAAGGATTTATTGACTGCCACGTAACTTTCTGGATGCACTTTTTTTATCCTAACACCTAAAATATTAACTTTTGGTACTTGAAGATTTTTACGGGACGTCCAAATTACGTTTTCTACTAGAAAAAAAATTATGTGATATTTGCTAATGGATATCACTCCGAATAACTACCCATCCCTTCACAAAGTTTGAGGAGTGCACGCATTTCGACCATAGTCATAACTTCGACGTTGCCAATATAAAATAACGATACGTACCGGCGGCGGGGTCGGTGCCGGCGGAGAGCACGAATATGATGGGCGCGAGGGGGTCGGACTCGGCGTGCACGGCCGCCAGCGCCGCCGGCTGCGGCTCCACGAACCGACCGCCCAGGCGCTGCACCACGTAGTCCTGCCGGGGCGGACCGCGTACAACACACGGGAACGACGCATGCTAATGACTGCACCACCGTTTGAGGCAGGATGTAGTTGGAAGCAGTTCAATTGAGAACCACACCCTTACATAGCATTAAGTGTTATAAACAGAATCTAGAAGCGAACTGTGCATTATGGTAATCGCATGATGATACCTTTTTTTTGTTCTCGCAGGGGAAATGCTTTTTACGCACTGACTGGGCCACCACCGGCGGCCCGAGTGTGGGGCTCGCAGCCTACGACACAATGCTGCCCTACCCACTAAAACCCCTGCGGAGTCTGTCTCCACTGTGCTTTCGCATTCTTCCGCCACCGTGTCAGCACCTGCCAGCTCGCGTTGGCAGTCTCCCCGGGAATTATATAATATTACCCAATCGAACGCGTTCGAAGCAATCTCAAAATCGGCTACTGGGTTATAATACGATTAAAACGTACAAAAGTTAATTGAGTTAATGAGTTTGAAAAAATCATCAGGAAGGATATGAAACGCTTACCTGAAGGCCCGGTATAACTTTATCGGGGCGTAGACACTTCAGCACTAGCAGTTTTTGGAAAGAGTCCAACTTTGTATCCAGTGGTTTAGGATACGGTAACCTGTTGAATACCATATATTGTATCCATTATACAGATTTCTCTTAATTATCACCATCCTGGTATTTATCCACCTGGCACGCTCTAAGATGGGATAATTATCATCGTTTATTCTATCAAATCGGTCCTTCTAAGTATTTCCCAAGATTATTCATAATACCAAAAGGTAAACATTTACACGGTTTTCCTGAGGGTACGAAATTCTTCTTAATAAATAAATTATGATAATCAAAGAACGTTGCTAAATTAAGCCTAGAAATTGTGCCCCAGAAGATAGGAATTAGTATCACAGTGAGCTAATCAGAGTGAGCCATTGTAAACTTTTTTTTAGCTAATAATATTCATCGATCAACCTGAAATGTATTCGACAAGAGATCGAAAACGGAAGGATACCAAGCTTTGGTTCTTTCCTTAAGTATATTAAGAAATTATTTTAATGAATATAAAGTTCGAGTCTGTGTCAGACAGTATGGGTTATGGTAATAATGAAACACAAACCTTTACACCTTAATACACCTTTAACCAACGTGTGGCAAGAAACTAACTTAACTATGGCCATAACCATACCTCTGTGGGTTGTACGAATCGTAAAAAGTCTTGAAGAATTTCAAGTGCTCTAAGAAGTCTACGGTGACGAAGTGATGCATTGTATTCAGGGCGGAGAGCTGCTGCATGTCCAGCCACATTCTCGTCGAGATCCATTTGGGCTCTGGGTTTTCTAGTTCCTATAAATCACATTAAATATTTAAGAAAAAATTTAGTCAAGTTCGAGTATTATTATCTGTAAAAACGGCAAATAAATCACGTTTGTTATTTGGAAGCCGCTTTTGGATATTTATTGAAATTTAGTATTTATTAGTAAATATATCATCTACAAAAATTTCGTTATGTTATTGTGAATAAAATACAGAGCCTAATGATAGACAGACAGATGGACAGCGGAGTCGGAGGAGTAATAAGGTCCCGTAGGGTGCGGAACCCTAAAAAGACTGACAGGTGTGTCAGTAATATCTAATTATTTTGCTTGAAGAATGCCATCCAACTCTTGTGAGTTACTGAGAGTCACAACTTATTGTTCTTTCCGAACTCAATCATGAAAAAATCAAAGTAAGCCATTACGATAACCGAACGGAGTAAAGATTAATTTTCCACGACATTTCATAAACAATTTCGTTATTTTTTTGTCTTCTTTGATACTCGAAATCCTGGCTTCGATTCCCGGGTGAATCATCATGGTATGTGATTTTTCTGTTTACCAAAAAAACATAACGTCGCCCCAGATTTAATTTGTGCCCGATAGGCGACCGAATATCATCGGCTAATTGTTAGTGCATATGTACCTAGGTCTTCGGGGATATGGATGATATATTATCTATTTTTTTATGATAATAAACATAAACCTTTTCTATTTTTGCTCCATTTATCAAGAAATTATATTCCTGGAAGCGAATGGACCCTTTGTCCATTAGGATCCTGGCGCAGAGTAGGAAGGCAAATAATAGCTTGTGCCGTTCAAATAGACTTCTGCATACATTTGTGTACAGGAGAAATGTAAAATGTTCTATAATAGTGTCCACGCGTTCTACAATATCATCTGTTTGGAAGAAAAGTTTGGATAAAAGAGCCGGTCTCCTAAATCATTAATTATTAACGTAATCATTAATTCCTAAGCTTTCACGCCAAAACCGCTGAATCAATTTTGATGAAATCTGGTAAAAAGATAGACCTGGAAAAATAATAAAGGCTACTTTTTAACCAACTACATTAAAAAGAGGCTATGTTTTAACGCAATAAGGATTATAAGTCGAAAAAATGTCTGTCTTTTGAATATTATCTGTGTTACTAAAATAATTCATGCGGGCGAAGCCGCGGGTGGAAAGCTAGTAATTTATATAAATTTAATTGTAAATTATTGTAATTTTTCTTTAATTTATTTAAAGGTAGACCTTTAAATAAATTAGAGAAAAATTACAAAATCTAAATTACATAAAAAAAGGTCTTATAATATTGCATGTATATGTCTATGTAGAAGACAAAAATACTTGGGATTTATTTATGTATTTAGAAAATAAGAAAAAACACAAGCCCGCTGAGTTTCTTTCGCCAGATCTTCTTAAAAAGAAAAGTCAGTACTTTTCAGATAGCCAGTACTTTTTATGTTATATGACAGCTAACAAGCACACGGGTTTCCTGATAGTAAGAGATAACCGAGGTCTACAGATATTATGCCTATCTATAGATAGGTGCCGTCCTGTGATCGGGCTACCCTCATTGTCATTATGGCGGCAGAAATATGTATGGCGGTGCATCACGTCCGGGCGTGTTCAAGGTTTCACTAACCGTTAGGTTCAGTTTCAGCCATACTCCTGACAAACAGCTTGACGAACCACTCCAGAGAATACTGATACATAGGATCAACATTCGCCATTCCGGACAAGCAGAAGAATAATATTTGACCACGATTGGCCACCGGCACGTATCCCTCACGAGCTTCGTCGATCTCTTGGGAAGTTTTTTCTATGTCTTCTACTTTGATCTATAAAATGGAAATATTGCTACCCAGATATTTTTGATTTGCCGATTGTGATACAAAAGTACAAAAACCAAACCGACCAAGTACGAGTAGAACTCGCGCGAGAAAGATTTCGTATCATCCGTACTAATATTATAAATGCGAAAATAACTCTGTCTGTCTGTCTGTTACGCTTTCATGTCTAAACTACTGAACCGATTTTGATGAAATTTGGTATGGAAATATAGAACTAAACTTGAAAAAGGACATAGGTTACTTTTTAACCGACTACATAAAAGGGGGTATGTTTTTACGCAATAAGTAAGATGGAAACATTTCTGCCCTTTGAAAGTTATCATTGGTATTAAAATAAATAACGAAAGAAAGCTGGTACTCTATAAAAATGGCAATCGTTACTATGTTCATTGAATCTTTTGTTATAGCGGCAACTATAACAAAAACAACAAGATACACATATTCTGTGAAATTTTCAACGTTTTAGCTATCGTAGTTCATACTTCATGAGATACAGCCAGACAGATTGACAAACGAACAGCGAAGTCTTAGTAAAAGAGTTCCGTTTTTACCCTTTGGTACGGAACACTAAAAATACTTGCGATTTGGAAAGGAAATCAAAAGTGAAACGGAACAGCGTGTTAGGTCAGTCAATAGATTTTACTCGGTAGTAGTCTTTTCACAAACTGCCCAATCTTTTAACGCGATCTGTGTGCTTGCTATTAATTATCGTGTTTCAGTATACAAAAGACTTAAAACCTAAACCCCGGGTTGGAAAAGAAATGCAACATAGGACAAGTAAAAAGAGTCTCAGATTATAATGTGGTGGTGGCGAAACCGTAGCTGACGAGCGTGTGATTTTTTTATATTGTCTATTTTTCTGATCGACGAAATCGAAAAGTGACAATTTTATTTAGCGCAGGGGGGTAAAATGTTACGTCATTGGAGTATAGCTTAGGGAGTTTTTAATCCAAGATCAGTACTGACAAACTGTCCGTTATGCCCGAGCAAACTTAAAAATAGTTGTTATATTCTTACCAATATCTCTGCACTTTTTATTTTAATGGCTTCCAACGTGAGGATCAGGGGCAGGTCATCTACAGGAGATCCCTGACTGTTGGATAGTCCATATAAAATGTCTGATTGCATTTCAGCCAGCTGCGTCGCCATCTGAGCTCGTGTAACGATCAGTTGTCCTCGTAACTCCTCAAGATCTGGTCTCTCTTGTGCTACCACTATCGATAATAGTTGTTCTGCTAGACCGCTGTTGAAATTTTCCATCCATCAAAACGTATAGGGCGCATGTGTAGAAAAATACACTTTTTTGTTTGAAATTTAATAATTTTATTTTGAAAAAAAATATGGATATATAAGACTAGCTGTCCCAGCAAACTTCGTAGCGCCGCGCGAATTTGTAACTGGGCTGTATCTGTATTCAGTATACATGAGAAGTCTTTTTACTGCCGTTAGAAGCCAAAATGTTTTTGTTTTTAATATTTGTCTGTCAGTGTATTTGTACGTGCATCAGCAAAAACTAGTTTATGTAATTTAATGCGGTTTTCGTAGTAGAGTAACTCGTGTAACTTGAAAGCTGGCTCATATCAAGTTTTTTTAATCAAATAGTAATAATCTATTAAAATTATTTTTTAAATACGTACGTATTTTTTATGATATTGGAAGGCACACAAGCAGACGGATTTCCTGATGGTAAGAAATACACGTCGCCTATAGACACCAA
>DVZL01000519.1:0-22545 GCA_018236625.1 Lasaia peninsularis
AACCTATGCTCGCCTCTTACGAGCTGCCTGGTAGGAAGGCATTTGGTCTATTCTACACAGAGGACCCGGACCAACACGGGGAAATTAATACCATAATTGTAATTTTGTGAAAATAAATATTTTTCACGTATGTTGATTACCTAAAACTTCCAAATTGTTGTACAATTTTGGTAAAACTTTATTTTAAAATACGGTTCTGTACAATGACACTGTATATGAAACTCATATTTACGTCAGTATTAATATAAAAGTTTTTGAAAAATACTTAGGGTAAATTTCTGAACGATTTTAAGCTAAAAACATTTTTTTGATTCTTAGCCAATTATCTGTTACATATTATAATAGGGGAAAATAATATTGGTCGAATATTACTGATATAATTTTAACAAGAGCTATGATGGAATATAATTATAGGAAACTACATTTTTTACTAGAGAGAAAGCGCGGATGAAGGTTAGTTTTATATATCTGGTTTTGTCAAAAAATTTAACCCAAATGAAGACATCTTTAGAGGTGTAAAAAGTAAGATAAACTTTCCCCCTTGATGAAGGGACGACATAAGGGGGAACTTTATCTATGTTTAATGACCTTTTGCACCTGTGTGTGCCTCAAAATATGGCCCTTATAAATGAAACGCCTTACCGAAATTAAAAAGGCCGGCCTTATTATACGCTTTTATGGTTTTAAACTTTCAAAACAATTGACGAAATGGGGAAAATTCGCTAATATCATTAGCATATTGGCAAAATTTCGTATTTTGTTAATTTATTAAGTTTAATCAAACGCCACTGTGGTTGAGACGCAAAAAGTCACGGGTTCGATTTCTAGATAGGGCAACCTGTTCGTATAATTTTTTTTCAGTTTATCTTGGACTTGTAGCCGATATGGCAACAGACTTGCCACTTGTCACATAATGAGAAAATATCGTCGGCTAATCATGGGTGCATAATTACTACTGCATACTAATAGGTTATATAGAATCATAGTAAATTGAATGTGTTGCCCTTTATAAGGCATTATATTTTTTATCAGGATCTAAAAAATAATATATATATAATTAGGGCGCTTTGGGTACATACTTTTTAGAGCGTGATTTTTAGTAGTTAGATTTAAATTTTTGAACTTATATCTTGTTATTTATTTATGTATTAAAGTACAAAGTTCATTCGCTAGTAGAATACTCTGTCAATCTGCCCTTAGCAAAAGTATTGAATGAACTAACCGCAGAACTTGACTCCGTTTACTAAGTCATTCATTTTTAACCGCAAAATCAATACACTTGTACTATACGTAGTCAGGTTAGAAGTTACTTCCTGTAAAAAAAACTATCATATAATATAATAGTTACTTATGTCTTTGTATTATTTGTGACATTAAATTGATAATTGAACCGCCTCTGTGGTCAAGCGCTGTTGGTGACCGTCTTTAATGCGTAAGGTTTTTGATTGGACTTCTGGGTTTTTTTTTTCCAATTCGTTATGTGGTTTTTTTTTTTCAGTTTATCTGAAAAATATAATGTTGCCTGACTCTGAGATTTGATTAATATATTAACGGACTTACTATCTGTCAAATTATGAGACCTAATATAATAAATACTAAATATTACTTGACAACTTACTCAAATTGATCTAACCCCAAAGTAAGCAAATTGTATGTATGCTTGTGTTATTGGTGTTAGACAACGATACTGATACATAGAAATACTTAATATATACAAGAATAAATTTAATATACACTCAGACCCGGAAATACAAACATCTATTTTCATCATATAAATGTCTGTCCCCGTCGGGAATCAAATCTGAGCCTCGCGGTTAGTCGATGCGATTAGGCATGTTTTAACTGTAAGAAAAGCGTTTAACATATATTTTTTAAATAATTTATTTTCAAATTATTCGTTTTTAGGGTTTCCAAAGGGTAAAAAACGGCACCATATTACTAAGACATCGCTGTCTGTCTGTCTGTATGCCAAGCCTGTATCTCATAAACCATAATAGCTAGACAATTTAAATTTTCACAGATTATGTATTTCTGTTACCAATATAACAATAAGTACTAAAAACAGAATACAATGAATACCTACATAAAGGTTGCACCCATACAATAAACTTGAATTCTTTACCGTTTTTATAGATAACTAGCGGCCCGCCCGCGGCTTAGCCCGCGTGAATTATTTTAATAATACAGGCAACTTTCAAAGGGCAGACATTTTTCCGACTTATAATACTAATCGCATAAAAACATACCCTCTTTTTAATGTAGTCGTTTAAAAAGTAGAATATGTCCTTCCTCAAGGTCTACTCTATTTCTGTACAAATTTCATCAAAATCGGTTCGGTAGTAGTCGTGAAAGCGTAACATACAGACAGACAGACAGAGTTACCTTCGCATTTATAATATTAGGTAAGGATGGTACGGAACCCTTCGTACGCGAGTCCGACTCGCACTTGACGGATTTTTTTTGGTAAGCGATACGTTTTATTCTATCGAGTTAAGTTAACGTCTCACTATTACTTTGATCCCGATTCTAAGTCGAAGAATTTCTTTGTTTCTATTATACATGCAATGTCTAAAATTGGACCAAAATAAATAAACAGGACAAGCTAGATAAAAACCTTTTAAAAATTACCTTGATGTTCTATATTCAGTGGTTTCCAGGAGTGGAAGTGGCAAATCTATTAAAAAGGCGCCGTGGAGAAAAATCGTTTTCCAACTTAATAGGGAATCCAGCTCAAATAGCTAGCTAGTAAATAATAAACATGCGAACCGTTTAGTGGAGGCTGGGTTCAAACATTTTAATTAACTCTGTATCTACTTTGCGATGAAGTTGCTAGAAAACCGTTTTAAAATAACCGTTGTGATATCTAACAATGAATATCGTTTTCTACATCAAAAAAAGGTAAGTTGTTTAGCAAATTTTCAATATCCTTGGGTGCCTTGATGTATGCATAAGATTTTTTGGGTGGAAGGATGTGTTGACCTCATCGCTGGCTTGTGAAAAATCTGATATAAGTTATCGCTAATCCAGAACTAAAAATCCAGAAGTTCCAGTCTCGGTGGTAGAAGCATAAAAAATGTTATATCTATGCACGCATCTACTACCAATCACCGACCATTAGTGACTAGGATTAAATCTTTTCAGCAAGACCATTATGACAAGCACTCGACACTTCTGGTGGAAAGGAATAACCGTGGAGATACCCCCAATATTGTAGGTATTATCTGATGACTGGCGCTTCCTAACACAAATACTTATGCATATAAAAAAGTAATTATTTATACGTAATATAAAAATAACATTGTTAAAATTATGCATTTTAGCAATGTTATGTTTTTGATAACGATTAAAAATATTGTGATATTTTTATGTGCAATTCTAGTACCTTGGCTAATCGTGGGTGTCCTAGTATATTTACTGGTCTTACGAGTTGTACATATATTAGCACAGCTCTGCCGCCTATTATCCCTGAAGGGGTTTCAGGGATAATAGGCGTGAAGGTACTGTAATTGTAATGTAATGTGTAATTCAACGGTTAACCTATCCTTTAATCCCTACCAACCATTGGAGGTTGCTTTAAAATTGGGAAAAATAATTAACGAAAGTTTGTATAATGTCGTTGACAACACTCAACCGTTAGTTAATAAACAACAGTTTTTGTGAATTATTAACGTTTTAAGTTAGTTTCGTTGTACGAAACTTTGCCAACGTTATAAATATCAGAGCGTGGAAATTTGCTTCGCTTCGCGAGCTTAAAAATAAACTACTGAGAAGTAAAGTAAACAATCCTGGGAGTAAATTGTTTATAAACTCGGCTTTGGAATGCTATTCCAGGACTACGGTTGCATTTAAGTATTAACCATCTTCAAGAGATATACTAGCAGTTTTCCCTTGACTAAAGCCGCTTATTAAGTTATTTTGTCACCCCAACGGTAACCCATTAAGATTAAAGAGTATGACTTTTGGATAGTTCTAGCTCTACAGTCTTGCCCTAACCTTTTAAGATAGTACAATAAAGAGTATGTCTTTTGGATAATTCTAGTTCTACAATCGTGGAGTGTAGTTCTCCTGAAGATGCTTAAATTGCGATGTGAAATATACGCACATGACATGATTTTTAGGGGAACTTTGTAGAATAATTATATTTTTGTTTAGTATGTCTCAAGGTCTAGATTATTTCTATACAAACATTTGTTCATTTTGACGGACGAGAAAATGGAATTTTAATGCAAGTAGTAATAGATAGAGATGTAAATATTTTTTCTATTTACCGAAAAGTATTAATGAATAATTGAGGCAGTCACACTAATAAGTAATTTTACTTTTTCCCACTTTAGGCGAAGACAGATATTCTGCCCCATGTACTTCTAACCCAGGACTTTCCATTTTAGTCACTCTACGCGCACTCTACATGAAACTTCACACTCACATTACTTTCAATAGTGGATAACTAAAATGTTAAATGATAACAGTGAACAATATTATTATTATTTTCCCGTGTAAGTCCGGGTTCCGTTGTCGAATAGGCCAACTGCCTTCCAACCATGCAGCTCGTAAGAGGCAAGCACTGGTTCTAGTGTCACCAACACCGTGACATTGACTAGGTAGTAGGGTGCAACGACTCGCCTTACCTATTCCTGCCAAAATAGCGTCACTGCTCGCCAATGTCGTGTTCTGGTTTGGAGGGTAGTGTAGTCGGTAAACTTACTCCCACAAGAGGCTTCCCATCCGCATCCCAGCCTCAGGTTGGTAACGCACCATTTCCACGTTTGGTGTCTATAGGTGACGTGTATTTCTTACCATCAGGAAATCCGTCTGTTTGTTTACCTTCCAATATCATAAAAAAAATATTTTTTTTAATTAGAAATACATATATATTCACGCCAAGACCATTACGTGGTAGGCAGAGAGTGCCAAGTATCACGATTCCTACAAAGCCTAGCCTCCTCCAAATTTTTTTTCATACAAACACACCTGTTACGGAGACTCTTGATACCGCCCAAAAATAATACATGAGCAATTTGGTCAGAACATGTCAACTTTGGTCTTCTAGGTCTAGATCATCCCATTCTCAATCGCAGAAATATAATACGTATAAATATTAGCCAGACACAATGAAGATTGATGAGTTCAGATTAGACATTATGAATTTCTATCATTTTATATTGTCTAATTTAGACAATAAAAGACAGACAAGAGTTTACCTTGGACCAATTACAATTTGCACATTGTCTCCTTGTCCACTTATGTGGATACTGTTTATTGGACTTGAACATTGAATAAATTGATGCAATGGGTATATAACACTTACACAGCGAGATCCGATGATACCATGCCAAAGCCAGACCTAAGATAGTTTACTCACAATTAAGGAACTACGAAATAAATAAAATCACAAAACGTCAAATAGATTCTAAATGTTTAGAGGATTTACCCAATAACAAAATTGAGTATTTTTAAATCACTACAGAAAGAAAGAGGTTCCCAATTTGACTGTATGTTTTCTTGTATTTTAATTATTCTTGTTTCGCAAGATATATCATATTTTAGAGGTAGTCCCATATACATTTCGGACAGTTACTTTAGCACTTCTTCAAATATAAACAAAAACAAAAAAAAAAACTTTGTCGACGATATGCAAAATGAAAGATTTACTGCGTTGAAATTATGTAGTATCAAAATTTACGAAAGTTATAAAATGTCGCGTAAATAGTGTATGATAATATTTGACAGATTTTTTATATTGTTTCCAAAAATAAGGAATAAATTTTCAATTTGCCAACACCACGATCATATAAACTTTATAGCAACCCCATCGTTACAATTCTGTTACAATTGGAAGCTACTTTGTGAAATTAGAGTCTGACTTTTCATCAATCTCGGCCTATTATAAATTGTATGTGTGAACAATATATATTATTTACAATCGGTAGCTAGAAGAAACTACTTGACAACATGAAGGTCGCCTTTGAACATGAACGTATCAACAAATTAGTGATGTTAAATTTTGAACTCGAACTTTTTTAAATTTCTTAATATAACAAAAATTTAAATGTTTAGAAATCCCCGATACTTGGTTTAAGAGTAGGATCTCCATCCTCGTACTACCTCTATAATACCATAATACGTAAATCTTCGCACGTATGTTTGAAAGTACCAAAAAATCTTGATTATCTTAGATAAAAGGAAAAAACTGTATCACAATCAGTCTATTCATTTAGGAGTTACAATACCACAAACAGAGACAAACATGTTATACTTATACCCTCTTTTTCTTTCGGGGATCAAACATGTGTACAAATTAAAACACTGACTTTACAAACTGAAACTTTATCAACTATTCTAAACAAAACTTTGTTGATGTACTGAGAAGTATTTGAAATTGGTGGATGAGTTTTATCGACAAATTCATCCCCATCTAATCAGATGTAATCTAGTTAAAACTTTTCCAATAAAGATCCCCTATACAGCGCATTCCTTCGCGGATATCTCGTATTACAAGTTGTTTATCATAGACTATTTCGATAATACTCACGTTTGATGTTTTGTAAGGACAAACTAACAGACGCATTCCTTGAGAGTAGAAGAAAATTATGTAGGTTAAGGTCAATAAGTCCGTCTTTATGCACTTTGAGTTAGCAATTAAAAATATTGAAAAATTCGTCTCTGTGGTGCAACGGTTCGGCGGTCGCCTGTTAAGACCGTTAGCCAAGTAAGGCCTCTAGTTCAATTCCCAGGTCGAACAATTTTACTTAAATGTTTTTCAGCTTATTCTGAGTAAGCATTACATTGCCTGGAATTGAAATGTGCCCGAAATGGCGATAGGCTTGCCTATCACATTATGGGCTCTAGTACCTTGGCTAATCGTGGGTCTTATAGTATATCTTCTGGACTTGCAAGTCGAGGTTATACTAGCACACCTCTGCCTACTTATTGCATTAAGGTATTTTAAATATACCAATAGAAGAGCAAAGTTTCCATGTTTTTTTTATAAACAAATACGTTTTTCAATACATTACATAGATGTTAAAGATGTCTTGCCAACTCGATATCGGTTATATCTCTTTCATAAGTTAATCAGCTATTGAACCCTTCAAAAATGACAACAACGAACATTAATGGGAAAAGAAATGGTACGGGAGATGGTATCGACTAATGGAAGAACAGGAGAGTATATTATAAAATATAATTCAAGATAAAACATTAATTCATCGACTTAGAACTTGTGTACGAAATACCTTATATTTATTTGAGAAACACGTTTTCCTCCCGTCTATTTAACACAAACATTCAAAAGGAACACGCATTAATGAAATTTGAATAAATTTATTTTTATTCCCGCCCCTAAGATAAAACTTTCCAATTTTCTTAAAAACATTAACCCCCGTGCAGACGCACCATTAAACTAATGGGATAAGTCTTCGGGTAGGTTCTACCCTAAGTTGGAGAACAAGCAATCATTCAATCTCATAATGACACGACGGAGACTAGAACAATTATCATGGCAATTTCCTCTTTATAAAAGTTCGTTTGATTTCCAATTACAATGATACCAATCTGATGATGCAATTTCTGAAGATATAAAGAAAATATACATATTGTTTGACTGCGAATAAATAGACTTTGTCCTTTTCCAAGTTTTTTCGGTCCCTAGTTTCTTTTGTCAAGAGAGCTGCTTGCCACTGCAGTCTCAGTCGACGAATTTCTTTAGTGTTCAGTAAAAACTACCTTCACGCCTATTATCTCCGATGGGGAAGGCAGAGATGTGCTAGTGTATCCACGACTCGTGAGTCCGGTAGATATACTAGGACACCCATGATTAGCCAAGATTCTAGGTCCGTGATGTGATAGGTGGCAAGCCTATCGCCACTTCCGGCACATTCCAATCACGGGCAATGTAATGCTTACTCAGAATAATCTAAAAAACATTTAAGAAAAGTTACCCTACCTGAGAATTAAGCGCGGGAACTTACGCGGCTTATACCATAAAGGTCAAGGGATAAGGTCAAATATCTAAAAATATTTCCACATTTCCACAATTTAAACATATTAAAACTTCAAAACTCCGACGTCAAGTTTATTATGATGTTGTCTAAATAGATGAATATCTTGGTATTTGGACGACTCAGGGGCCTAGTGGTACGAGCTTTGGACTTCCGTTTTAGTAGTCCAGGTTCAAACCCTGGCATGTATCAATGAGTTTTACTTAAAGTAAATGCATTTTTCTTAGTGCTCTTTTTTTTTATAATTATGGAAGGCAAACAAGCAGACGGATTTCCTGATGGCTGGGCTGGTAAGCCTCATGCGTGAGAAAGTTTACCAGCCACCCTACCCTCCAAACCATGAACCAAACCAATTAGTATTACGTAACATTCATTCAAATAAATAAGTAATATTCAGTCGAATTTTATAACCTTTTTTTATCATAGTTAAAAATAAATCTTAAAAACTATTTCCTGATTTACAAGGGGATATATATTCTAATATACATCTGACAAAAAGCTTTGTACACGATCTATCCGTCACGGCAAAGTTTGTGAAGTCATTGTTGGGGAGAGAAAGATATTTGTGAAATGTTGTTCCACACTCAATAAGTCATATTTAATGACGCGTGAAGTACAGACATACGATGCGTATTGTGTTTTTGACCTTTAGTACGACTTAAAAAGAGACACTATATTCGTAAGACACTAATCTAGTTTTATTTATCACCAGCTGTGCCCGCGACTTTGCCTGCGTTTGAATTTGATTAAATAAAATTATTCTAAGTTAGTCCCGTCAGAATAGGTCCAGCCATTTCCGGGATTAGCCGGAATAAAGAGACAGAATAGACAGACATGGGTTTGTGTATGTATGTGTGTATATATATGCATTTAGTAAAAAGTGGTTATTTTAATTATACAGACACTTTAATTTTATTTATTTGTATAGGTTGAATTCGAATATATAAATCAGGAATACCTCACGTTTTTCCTTAACAGTAAGAGCACTTAGAAAAAGTACTTAAGTTATCAAAATGTACATGGTGGGGTTCGAAGATAGATTAGCGGAATGGAAGTCTGAAGCGCTAACTACTAAACCAACGAGGCTCCTTAAGCTTTTACCACTACACTTTATGAAAAACGCACTGCATTTAAATTATGACGTCTTACAACTTAGGGAAACTTATTTTTAGGGTTCCATACGGCATACCCATAGAATAAAAACGAAACCCTGTTACTAAGACTGCTGTCCGTCCATCTGTCTGTCTGTCTATTACAAGGATGTATCTCTTGAACCGCGATAGCTAGAAAGCTCGTATTTATGTTGCCCCTAGAACTACAAATACTAAAAACATAATAACATAAATATTTAAAGGAGGTTCCCATACAACAAAAGTGATTTTTCTTGCTGTTTTCTATAGATACTGATACGGAACTCATCGTGCGTGAGTCCGACTCGCACTTGGACGATATTTTTGTCTTTACTATTGTAAAAATCGTTTCGAAATTGAAACAAAACATTTCAATGAAGTAATTGAAACTTCCAATACTCAATATTGGCGGCGCTGACAGTCGGTCATAATTGTATAGGATCACAACAACCAGTTTGTTTCAAACATCTGTAATAACTTTAGGTGTATAAAAAATGGAGTTTATTTGCACTGAATTAAAAGTTTTCTCCAATGTTGTTACCTATTTTATGATTGTTAATTGAATAACTATTTTTCAATAGTAGACCAAACGCTCTCTAACCTTTTGCAATGTTTTTATAACACGGAATATAAAGTTACTTATAAATATACAACGGAATAAACTTAGTTTTTTATGGAATACTAGCGACCCGCCCCGGCTTTGCGCGGGTATACTATACATATTATATATATAAAAACCTTTCTCATGAATCACTCTATCTATTAAAAAAACCGCATCAAAATCCGTTGCTTAAACTAAGATTTAAGCGTACATAAGGACAGACAAAAAAAGTGACTTTGTTTTACAATATGTAGTGAAGATAGCGAACAAACACACGGGTCTCCTGATGGTAAGAGACAACCTAGGCTTATAGACACCATAGATGTTGTAGGCCACTGTCCTGTGGTAAAGTTGTTAGATCTTATGTGCCGTCTATTGGATAGCCGACCCTCCGGATCGGAACACGACAATTTCATTATGGCATCATTATGCACGACACTCCACCACTACTGGTCTAGTTGGGAATGATCTTGTTAACCTATGCTTACGAGCTGCCTGGTAGGGAGGCAAATGGACTATTGTACAAAGGGAACCCGGTTACGGGGAAAACAGTATCTAGAGTTTATCTAATACCTTTAAACGAGCAATTCTTGTATATACAACGATCTCGGAAACGGCTCCAACGATTTTCTTGAAACTTTGTATTCAGGGGGTTTCGGGGGCGATAGATGGGTTTTATTTTCAGATTTCATTTATTAATCGGGTTTTTATTGAATAAATACCTCCTACTACCATAATTGAATAGATTTAGCTTCGAATTCTAATGAATACGAAACTACATTTCGCCTCTATTTACGAAGTTAGATAGCTCGGTCGGGAAATCGGGCGCTTTAAAACGCAGGAAACCCGGGTTCAAATCTCGGACCGAATGTTTCTTTTTATATTATTCATTTTTCATCGGTGTGTAATTTGTATAGTTACTTGTATCTAAATCCATTCAGTAGTTTTCTCGTGAAAGAGTAACAAACAGTCGCAATTATAATATTAATGTATTTGACAATATACCTAAACCAACGATAATTTAATAAATATATTATTACCAACTGTACCTCAATGTATCGATAACAACTCGTAGATAATAGTGCATACCTATCAGTTATGTCAACAGAGATCAATAAATACCCCCGTAATGACGCCATTTGTGGCAATTGGAGGATTAGTTAGATTTATCGACAAGTGAGAGATGCACGACATTATAGTGATGACCTGGGCACGAGGCTCTTTGATTAATACCAACCCATCAATGTGGCTTTACCAATTAGTATTTTATCACAGCCATAAATGATCTGCAAGGGTGCTTTGTAACTTGTAACAAGCGAGTGGTAGCAAAAATCGCGCGATATTTGCTTAATAATTGCTGATTCAATTTTTGAAATAAAACGCAATATGTACTTGTTTACATATTTTTGAAAATTAAAAATTAATCCTGAAACAGCGGACTGGTTTATTTTTTATGAACATTAAAAATATATAAACAACATCGTAGCAATCGATTATCTAGATATTACACTCGCAACAAAGACATGTCCCCAATACGTAGTATTGCTAACTCACTATAGATTGGCTAACCTCTTTTTTTGCGAATGTTACAAAGTCAAAACAAGCCTTTCGAGATATGAAATGAAATGAAAGTTATTTATTTGCTGAATATGTGTGTTAAAAGTTATGACAAAACAAAAGTTTAATTATACCAAAATATTCTACCACAATGCGGTGTGCAAATATTTTTAAATTATTTATATTTATTTATTAAATAATATATTATATACTAGTTATCTTATTATCTATAAACATTATTTTACATACGACTTATCCCTGTCTACCATAAACTACCACCGTTTCCAAACCTTCCAAAAGCCAGTCAGGAGAAGAAACGACAAAACAAACTCCCCGGATGGATAGATATGTTTAATATTTGAGACAGGTATTTTTTAAAAATACAATATTCAATTCTATATTCGTTCCAAATTGAAAGTTACAAATAGTAAACATATTCCAGGCCCCAGATTCAGCTGGGTAACGCCCACAACATTTTTTGTTTGTGTATATACGACGCATATTTCATAGCATCAATCCATCTGCTTGTTTGTTTCCGGTAGCGTAATAAAAGGGCCTTTTGCATTGTGCGAAAAGTAAACATGGGTGTTATTTAAAAACAAAAAGCTTAAAACAAAATACAACAATAGTATCTAATCATGATTTTTAGGGCCAAAGGGTAAAAAAAGGAACCCAATTACTAAGACTCCGCTGTCCGTCACCAGGCTGTATCTCATGAACCGTGATAGCTAGAGGGGAAATTTTCACAGATGATGTATTTTTGTTTTCTGAGATAGTAAGTTTAAATGTATATCAAATCAAGTCCACTGTCCCTTGGAGTTGTGAAAAAATATATGCCACAGTTTATTCCACATATTACGACGAGTTTTTGAAACTACCCACAGGATAATACGGAAAACTCGGTGCGCGAGTCCGAATCACACTTCGCTGGTTTTTACTATTGGCTTTAATATTAACATTATTATACCAACGACAAAATAAAAGTCTTAATTAATTTTTTTATGGAATATAGAAGCGATCAAGCACACGGCTCTCCTGATGGTAGGAGACAACCGTGGCCTATAGACACCATAGATGTTGTAGCTGCGCCGATGCTCTGTGGTCGGGCTGTTAGGCCTGGTGTGCAAAGCTACCGGCTACCCTACCCTCTGGAAGCGAACACAACATTATCATTATGGAAGTAGGAATAGGTAAGGCGGTGGATCTCTACCCGGGCGAGTTACAGCACAGCACTCTACTACCAGTGGTCATGTTGGTAATGACCTTCATAACACATGCTCGCCTCTTACGAGCTGCTTGGTAGAAAGGCAGATCGATTCTACACAGAGGACCATATAAATATAGTATATATAGAAAAAATTACGTCTTTCTCATTTGCTTTCTTTCTAATCCACTTTGTTTCTAATTTAGTTACAACGTCGACTAAAAAAAATTATTGCAAGTCATTATAAAACTCATCATCTGACGCTGACGTAAATCTGTCTTAAGCGTGACGTCTTAGTATTATTTTAATACTCTCCGTGTGAAATCGCAACCTTATAGTGCAAGCGATAAGGTCGTCTTTGTGTATTGAAATATGGTGATATTGAAATACCGCTTAAAGGCGCCCTTAACGCTCTGGTCTTAATTGGAAGCACAAAGCGGTATAATCTTTTGAGCTCATATTTACGCATTAACTTTGATAACTCATTTACTTGAAGGGGGTATTTTGTTACGTGTTTTGGGTTCGGTATCACTTGGTGGGAGAATTGGACTGCAGGAACAAGTAGCTAATACCTATAATATCTATTAATATTAAAAATTCGGCCAAGTGGGAGTCGGACTCGCGCACTAAGGATTCCGTATCATAATTTATAAAAACAGAAAAAATATCACGTTTGTTGTATGAGTGTAGGTACCTTTTTTATTTTTAATATTTTTGTAATAGCTACAACAGAAACAAATACAAATTAAGAGATGTTGAACTGTTTAACTACCACGGTTCACGAGATACATCCTGATGACATACAGACAGATAGATTAACGTAAATAAATTAATTGAGATACGACAATATTTATTTAAAACTAGCTGTGCTCGACTTCGTCCGCGTTTTTATTTAATTTATTTATTTTACACATTTCTAAAATAAAAGTAGCTTAAACCGTTCCTTAGTGCATTAGCTGTCTGCCAGTGAAAACCCGCTTAAATCAGTCCTGCCGTTTCGGAGATTAGAGGGTACAAACAGACAGACAAAAATTCTAAAAAATGTTGTTTTGGTATAATGTACCTCGTAAATATATACATATGCATTTAATGAAAAGCGGTTATTTTAATATTACATAGAGACACTCCAATTTCATTTATTTGTATAGATTATGATTAGGAAACCCGCATCGCGCCTACCCACCACTAAAACCCGCGGGTTATATCGAGCTTTATATAGAGTGGGGTTTAACAACATACATATATAATTTAACCAATTTCTGTTTATTAGTTCTATACAGTCCTCGGGCGTCAGCCATTAGAAATTATTCGTATAATAAACAAGCTGAATATGTTCGGTTTCTGTTAGGCTAAAATAAGCAAAACTCTGACCAAATCGCACGAAATACAACCAGAGAAACCAGCGCTGTTTGCTTTTTCACAGACTGCTAGTTAAAGTGGAGCTTTGTTTGTTATTCCAGTTCGCAGCTTGCTTTTTCACAAATCCAGCGCTTATTTGAGTAAACTGACGGAGAAGCCCGCTGTGCTTTAGCTGGATTGTATTTATTTTACCACCTTTAACTAAGTATCAAATGTACTATACATTTATTAGATAACAAAATCAACACAAGTGGAATTTGAAGAACATTTTAATGGATTTGGAAGACAAACAAACGTAAAACTAGGTGGTAGAGTCTTGCAACAACTCGCCCGGATCAGTACCACCGCTTTATCTATTCCTGCCACAATGGCGTCAGTGCTCGCCATTGTCGTGTTCTGGTTTGGAGGATAGGGTAACCGGTAAACCTACCCACGCAAGAGGCTTATCATCCCAGCCTTAGGTTGGCAGCGCACCATTTCCACCTTTGGTGTATAGACACCAAAGGTGGAAATGATGCGTTGCCTATAGAGGCGACGTGTATTTCTTACCATCAGGAAATTCGTCTGCTTGTTTGCCTTCCAATATCATAAAAAAACGGATGGTTAGAAACCGCATGATTCATGATAATAATTCGCTACTGCGTGAATCTGAAGTCAAGCCTTTTGAAACTTAAGAAATAGAATAAATAAATATACACCGTTACTCCCATATCTCCGAACGCGTAGGCACATATGCACTCACGATTAGCCGACGATATAAGGTCCCATGATGTGCCAGGGGGCAAGTCCGTCGCTATATAGGGCACCTAATCCCGGGCTGGATTTCCTCACAGTAAGAGAGTTCAGAAAATGCACTTAAGTCGGAAAACCTCATTGCTACATGGTGGGGTTTGAACCTGAAGAAGTCTGAAGCACTTACCACTAGGCCACCGAGGATCTATAGTCTTAATACGTACATCTTAATTATAGTGCTAATGACGGACTCGCCTTTTACGGTCTGCTTGATGGGAAAACATTTGGCCTATTTCTATGAAACCTAAGACCAAGATAACAAGGAGGGACTGGATTCAGAATCCAATTACAATGGATAATCGCATTAGACGCAGCGTTTATGGCTGGTTGAGTCAGTTTATTCCCAGTTCTCTTCCTATAATGTAATTTTGGAATTGGTTCCAAGAGCGAAATGTAAAGCTTTCCATTCACTACTAACTGAGCGTCAATAATCGGATTTAAAATCACATTTAAATATTATTGTAAATTAGAAAACAACGAAGTATATTTTTTTGGGGTTCCATATCAAAGAGTCAAAAGGGAAATCCTACAAACTTCTTTCAAATTCAAAAAAACAGAAATGTTGACTATAAATATCCAACAAACTATTTCAAATGTATTTTCAATCTTAAAGCCCATGTGGTCAACGATTTGATTTTGAGGTGGGGCATTTTATACTTATGAGTTCTATTTAGATTATTTGAAAAACAGTGTCTGAATTAGCTTTGTGTCCATACGACGGACTTGCCACCTATCTTCACATCATTATACTGAATATTGCTGGCTAATTGTGGGTGCATATACACCTCGATCTACTCCTCCGTGGATATGAGCTTATTTTCAGTCCTTAATACCCTATAATTCAAATAGTAAAACCATTCAACAGCCACTTAACAGAATCTAAAATCAAATTACAAAAGACAAGACCCACCTAATCGGGTTAGACTGAGCGTCTACGTGTAATTAAATAAGATTATTCCTCTCCGTAAAATAGTTTTGAAAATCAAACACACATATCTTCACGATAAGTCCCTAGCGGGGTAGGTAGAGAGCATCGAGCGACGAGTGTCAGGATTATCATACTTGTGTTTGTTTAAACAAATAATTCAACATTAGGTTATTAATACTATTGTCACAGTCTGACTACAGGGCAACGGTGCATGTGTCTATAGGCTATAGTTGTCTCTTACTATCAGGAGACCCTGTGCCTGCTCACTGTCTTATCCCATAAAAAAATTGTTAATATTAATTTCTGTGCCCGACTTTCACATACGAAGTCCCTGGTTTAATGTTAGACAAATCTTTTTATGGGATCTTTCTGTTTGTTTTATAAAATATAACGTTGTCTGGGATTCGATTTGTGCCAATCGGCGACGGACTTGCCACCTGTCACATAGATGTAATAGCGTCAGCCAATCGGATTATCGTGGATAAATAAGTGTATCTCTGCCGACTTTGACATACGAAGTCCTGTATTTCAAAGTCGGATATAGAAATTAATACTAACAATTTTTCATGGTATAAGACAGCTAACAAGCACACGGGTCTTCTGATGGTAAGAGACAACCGTGTACTATAGACACCATAGATGTTGTAGATGAACCGCTGTCCTGTGATCGGGCTGTTAGACCTTATGTGCAACTCTACCAGCTACCCTACCTAACCGGAACACGACAATGTCTTTAAAGCGGCAGGAATAGATAAGGCGGTGGATCCCTACCCGGGCGAGTTGCACAGCACTCTTCCACCAGTGATCATGTTGGTAGTGACCCAGTTAACCTATGCTCACCTCTTACGGCCTGCCTCGTAGGAAGGTTTGCTTTACATAGAGGACCCGGACCAACACGGATAATATCTTTGTTTTACTTTAATTCTGTGTTATTTTAAATTTGTTATTATCTTCTTTTTTTCCTCTCTATTATCTATGTATTTATTTATGTTTTTGTAATTTTTTAGCGTAACTTTGTGATTTATAAGCCTTTTGGTTTGTCTTCAGTATACACACGTCTTTATGGTACAACCTAGACTTTTTCCTTGTTTGTAAATTAGTATAGTATAAGTTGTAATCTGTTGTTTGTTATTAATTAAATAAAAAAATAAACTTGCGTTGAAAGAAGATAGCGATAACTTTAAATAAGTTTGCTAGCAGCAGAATTACTGTCAATAGAACGGGAGCATGAAAAACCTCAACAAAAAATATTAATTACTTTATTAGGGTTGTTCAAAACATATATTAGAAGTAATAAAAATGTCCAACAAACAGGCACGCACTCAGGGCTCTTACTTTTCAATGGGCCCTTTGTGAAAATTCAATAGTTTCTACACAAAGGACGTCAAAATCGGTAATACACAAAAGCCCTCGGAAGTCACTCGATACCTGTTCTAATAACAACCGGATGCGGCCGGATACGCCGGATGCGAATACCGCAAAATCTACGCAACGTTTTTTTGGGGGATAAATATTGATTGATCGGGCTCACATATTATTAAATACCAATAATTTAACTGGCAATATAAAGGAGTGAGGTACCCAAATGGGTAGGCAGATGTGTGCTAGTATATCCACGACTCGTAAGTCCAGTAGATATACTAGAACACCCACGATTAGCCAAGGTACAAGGGCCCTTAATTTGATAGGTAGCAAACCTATCGCCACTAAGGACACATTCCAATCCCGGGCAATTGATGTTTCTACACCACAGATGCGATATAATTTAACTAAAATAAACTAACTTCTATTTTATTATTATTTCGTATAAGTGAATAACTTTTTCTATTTCATATACCTACTTTAGAAACGTATTGCAACATTGTTTATATCGAAACATCTCTGAAGATTAACTATTTTACAAAATAACTGAATTTAAAATCATAACATTTGACATTAACGAAATAATCGTGTAGCATACATAAAGCAAACAGTCGAATTTAGAACACACCTATGCTAAACCATGATAATTGTGAGCACTTAATAAGCTATGATGGTAGGAATATGATATATATTTTGCCCTTTTTTATATTACAATAGTATATTCGCGTTAAGAATGCATTATCTTACCCACAGACCCAATAATAAATCAAATCACTCGCTGGCCTATTAACCAATCAAATCACTCGCTGGTCCATTAACCAATTAGATCACTCATAATTAGAAAGTCAAGTTCACACTGACCAGTTGCAGTCTTTTAAACTAAACGATTGTGTCCTATTAATACCTTTACCCATCAGGGTTTCATCGGAAACACTATATTCTTAAACCGAAAGTATTGTAGTGAAGAACCCAGCAATCTAATTAACTGGATTTTGATAGGGTCGAAGCCTTACGGGAAACTGTAATACCGCGCTGTTCGGCCACAAGTATACGCCTATTAATATGAGGGTATTAATCAGGTATAGTTCCCAAATAATTAATTTGGCAGCCTCCATAAGCCCACCTGACGCGTAAACAATAAACAATAAGTCGTTAAAAGGGCCCACCCTCCTACCCGTGTTCCCTTAATCCCTTGAAACAATTACTAGTTTAAACGTTAAAGGTAATAATAATAAAGAAGCATATTAATATTAATATCGTCTCTCGTAATAAAGTCTCAGTGGCCTAACGGTACGCGCTTCTGACTTCTATTTCGGTAGTCCAAATTCGAATCCATGTAGCAATGATTTTTTCCGACTTAAGTACATTTTCTGAATGCTCTTACGGTTAAGGTAATCATCGTGAGGAAACTCGGGATTTGTGGTCTATAGTAACGGACTTGCCATCTGTCACATCATGTCGTGTGACACATCTAATATCGTCGGCTAATCGTGGGTGCATATATACCTCTGCCTAGACTTTCGAAGATAAGAGCGTGACGATATTTATTTTAGTATTTGCAACAGAAATTTCAACTGTCTAGTTTATGCGCTTAATAAGGTGACAGACAGACTGACAGCGGGGTCTTAGTAATAGGGGGTTTTACCCTTTGAGTACGCAACCCTAAAATTCAAAAAGATTATCCCATGCAAATTGTCAAAAAAGTCAAACATACATTTGCCTTTCATGAACGAAACTCGTATAAAAAAAGAACTTTAAAAAGATAAACTGAACAATGGAAAACATGTCGAAGGCAACAACAAGAAAGGCCAATAGAAAACGAATTGACATTTCAATGGTATCCGCCCAAGGCTCAGTACATTTGCAATTCAAAGGGACACTCTTCAATGTCGCGCTAAAATATGGAAATAAGTATGTTTTGAAAGGGTTTGATTCTTCAATAGATACATTTTGAGCAATGTGTATCAATTTTCGATATACACATTCAAAATTGAACTATGTAAGTTAGGTATCTCCACATTATAAAATAAGTTAAAAATAAAAGCTTTAAAAGCAACTATTCCGCCATTTTGTTTGGTCCGCCATGTTGGATTTAGAATGATATCATATTATACCTTATCGTGCATTGTCATCCAAACTCAATCGGTTGACGATATCTCCTTTAAATTGAGTTCTAATATTCCACCTGACATACATACTTACATACATACATTGTAAGTTAGATATCTAAATATAAAGCTAGCGCATATTTTTTATGTCATTGGGAGACAATCCTGATTCCCTGATTGTAAGAAATATACGTCGCCTATGGACGCCAAAGATGAGATAAGCATCTCGCGTACCAATGAAAGTTTACCTGCTACACTACCCTCCTACCCAACCAACATGCTACCAACATGTTGTAACTGTTCCCACTCAAAGCTAGAAAGTGCGCAACACAATGCCTTCACCAGTGACTGCCCCATACGAAAGGAATAGGAATCTTTGGCGAGAGCTGAGAGATTTTTAGCATACTGCTAAGACAGCTCTGGCAAAAGAACCCTAACATAACATATAATATAAATATAGCACATAAAATATGTGTCTATTATATGCACATAAAATATGTGTTATATAATAGAAATAGGCTAACACACTAAAACTAAACCAATAGTAAAACTGTAAATAATAGTAATACAGTTTATATGTATGTATTATTAAAAATTTGACTTTAATAAACATATAGCTCTAAAAAGTATAAAAATAAACATAATAAATAGTAGTTAAAATTGGAAAAATTAAAATAAAAATAACCTTCGAAAAACCTTATTAAAAATATCTTAGAAGATTGAATTAAAAATATCTTATTACAAAATCATAAAATAACATAAAATTGAATAAACAATAAATTGGAAAAAACAAGAGTAAAGCAAAATATTTAAAAAGCACATGGTGCACAACGCACGAAAGATTAATAAATAAAAAGTAAAATATAAATAATAAGAAATAAGCTGATTACATTAGTAATAAGATAACAATAATGTTATAAAAGTAAGTAATCAACAGAATAGAATAATAAAGGCTTTGTCCAAGACAGAGGTAATAAGAAGGGCCCCTACACACACAGGAACACGACAATGTCAATGTCATTATGGCGACAAAAGGTAAGGCGTTGGTACCAATCCGGGCGAGGATTCTACCACCTAGTAAAAGTCACGATCTTGGTGACAGGTAAACCAATGCTCGCCAACTACAAGCTGCTTGGTAGGTAAGCAGACCAAAACTGGAAAAACAAACATATCAATGTAAAGCACTGACGTTAAACGGCAAAAATAGTGAAGACGTTGATTTCAATTAGACTGAAACGTTGCAACCTCGTAAACTTACTGAGACTATCTCTTTCTTTCACCTCTTGTACGAAAAAGACAACGAAATAACTGAAAACTACAATCCACAAGACGTAACTAACATTCAACACAAAGAAAGTGTCAAGTTCCCTTAACATTAAGCACGATATACACGGATGTTTATGTTGCCCCATTATCCCCGTAGGCGTAAAGAACCCACAAAGTGCATTAACTCAAGTACTCTAGCCCTAATAATACGCCACTGCACCCCGCGGTGTAGAAACACTGTGACGTTCATTAGAAAGTACCAGGGAAGTATAAGATTTAGAGACTTCGCCGCGTATGTAGCTTAAGGTATATTAATATTGATGTACTCAGTTAAATAAAGCCTGGATGGCCTCGCGGTACTTGCTTATGCTATTTTTAATAAATATACACTAAAATACTGAACCAAATTTAATCAAACTTAAAGGATAGAATAGCTTTATACAGATATGTCAACGGATTTTCGCGGAAGAACTACCTTTGTATGTTAGGGATAGATATATTTCTCAACAAATTGTAATAATATTTGTTATAATTTTAATAATACTTATATTATAAATGCGTAAGTTACTCTTTCTGTCTGTTTGTTATGCTTTCACGCCTAAACAACTAAACCGATTTTGATTTTGAATTCAAATTTAGTACAGATATAGAGTTGACCTTGAGGAAGGACATAGGCTACTTTTTGACCGACTATATTAAGAAGAGGATATATTTTTACACATTATTATCAGTCGGGAAATTGTCTGCCCTTTGAAAGTTCTCTGTGTTATTAAAATAATTCACGCGGGCAAAGCCGTGGATGGAAAGCTAGCTGTCTATAATTTTATCAAACTTAAAAGACCTTATTTTTATATATACTGTATTGACGGATTTTAGCTAAATAATTAAAACTTAACATGCAAAGTCTCGAGCTTCACCAAATTTGTTAAAGTCAAGTTAATTTCAGCACTTGTAACTCAAGAAAGGCTATTCCAATATTAATGATATCTTATTAGTTAGGTTCGTCTCTCAAAAAGCAAGGAAAAAATCAAAAAACATAATAAAATTTATAATTTAAATGGTACTTTTACATAACAATACGTAGTTCACAGCTTTGGTTGGTAGTTGGCATCACAGTATAGTGGTTGATGCTTCGGGCTTGGGCTTTTAGGATTAGATCTGGTTTTTCTTTCAGATTGCCAAGATAAACGGGAATCACTCTGATTTAAGACTGGCATCCTTTCTCAATCCCCTAGATCACCATCTGACATAGAAACAGGACAAAGATATAACAATGCGAAGTCTCTAGAACAAAACTTCTAGATAGAAATTTTCCAAAGCAAAGTTCAATTTGGCACTTATATTATTCGCAACAGCCCACTTGGAATAAATAACGAGGTTAACGCCGTTAGCCGTTAGGTACATGGCGATTGTCCCCGTCTTGACATAAAACTGAATATCGTTAAATTTATTATAGATCTTAAAGTGGAAATGTATTCTAACGTTTAACGACTGAATGGCTGAATATTTAGTACTGTCTTAAATGTTAAATCAATATTAAGATCTGTTATCACTTATCACACACTTTTATCGGCTCAGTAATACCGGTATTGAGCCCGGATTAAGAAAAATATTGGACAACTATTGTCCCAATAAATAACTCATTTGTCACTTACGCCGTGACTAAACTCAATGCTAGAGCCCCGTAACGGCTATTTCAGATTGGTACCAGCGAATTAGCTATATCTGTCTTTGACGTCTAAAGTCTGTTCTCGTCACTGTTATGTTTCGATCTGATGGTTAAAGTAGCTACTAAACTTCGCAAAAGCTTGTTTCAAAACTTATGAACACATCATATTTTCTTAAAAAATACCGTCTTTGTATATACTTATATGTGTGAGGAATGTATTATTATCATTAGATAATCGATCAGATTATTTACTTTATTCCAACTAAAAACACATTACTATAATAAAATATTCTCTGCCTCCGCCGCAAGGGACTAGGCGCGAAGATATGTATAACAATCAAAATAGTTACTAACATTATTTTATACCACCATGTTTTGCCTATTCACATCGACCGACCGCGAGGCTCGGGTTCGATTCCCGACGGGGACAGGCATTCGTGTGATGAACATAGATGTTTGTATTTCCGAGTCTGGGTGTTTATTAAATTTATCCTGGTATATATTTAATTCAGTATTTATATGTATTAGTATCTTTGTCTATCACCCATAACACAAGCATATAATTTGCC